>JABANP010000835.1:0-15530 GCA_013115135.1 Perkinsus olseni | reverse complement strand
CGTAGCCACCGTTGCCACCCATCATGATAGGCTTCGTTACGGCATCACAATCCAGCGGGCTATCAGCGTCGTACTGAGGAAGGAGCCAATGCCGGTTATCTCAGGGAAAGGCGACGACGACAACTCACCGGCAACTCTCGCTGTGCTACAACTCTTGACGCTCCTACAGGCCCTCCACAGTGCTCCATGATCGGATCATCGATCCTCACCTACAGGTCAAGCAGGTGTAAAGAGGAATCAAGGAAGCTCGAGATAACTGACTCTGGCATCGGTCTTGCCGATCCACCACTTGGACACAAAGAGCGTCGTCGCAACATCCCCGCAGTTGAGATGGTCATAGACGATGCATTCCGCATCTTCACATTCAGCCGAGGTGGCTTTGAACTCAACTTCAACCCAGAAGTGCCAGTCTCTATACACGGGGTCTTCCTCGCTGTCCACGACCTCTCGCCGCACCACCTGACACAAGCACCTTCCAAAATCTCCGATAACGCACTCCCCTGCTACTCGCTCAGAAGGCCGAGGTGGACTCGACGATTGTCGTTCGAGGAAGCTGCTGCTGCCATCAGCTGGCCGTGGTCCTGGTTCATCGTCATTCGACCGCACCTAGGAAAGTCGGCCCTTTGCTCCATACCGTGACACAACGCCCACCTCTGCGTCCTCCCCCGAGGCTACCGTAGGCTTCCACGATGGAGGCCATACCTGAGATCGCCGAGCTCCGATACGGTAGAGGTGCTGTGGTCACCCACCAGTGTCCGGGAACCCGCTGTACCATCAGCATTGATGTGGATGGAAGCCCGCAGAGGGGCCATGCCGCTAGACTTCGACTTACACTCGGTTGCCTCCTGCACGGTAACCTGAGAGTGCCGCAACAATATCAGAGAAGACCGTGCATCAATTGTGAGGTGTCAGTAAATGTTGCAGTCAGCACTGTAGCAGTCACCTCTCTCGTGCGATAGCCAAAAAAAGTGGACACATCCACAGCATTGCCGGGCAAGGTGCAAGTGAGGACGACGTAGTTCTTCTTGTTGCAGGGGACTCGGAGACGATATGACGCATCATCTTCATCCACAACCAACGCCGGAGGAGAGCTTGGACTAGCACAGGTCTCCTGGGTCTTGTCTGGGAACTGCGCAAAAGAAGAATACAGTATCACACGCAGCGGATCAGATAGCGTGAGACTTGGCCGTAGCATTGACGGCACATTGTCTATGAACACGACCTTCCCGGATGGGTACTATAATGACGCTCGTCCACGCATTCACTTCTAGTCACTCAAACCATCGCCCATACTTAGCTATACTTGCGTGAGGAAGACCAGGGTGACCGACCTACCACGATACTCCTGTGACGACTGTCAACATTGTAAGTGATGGCCGCAATCCTCTCTCGGTCGCTGGTAGCGCCAGATCTCTCAGCAGCACAGGAGGAGTACAAGCTGGGATCCAATAGCATCTGATGCAAGCAGGGACGACTCCAGAGGAGCATCATGCAAAATCGAATGCAATCCACGTCAGAGGCTGTGGGCCCAATGCTCTCCGCGTGGAAGATATACCGCAGAGCTTGAGGCGTCTCGTCAGCGACAATAAGGCAACAGTGTGATTTCAACTGGAGTCCAACAGTATCTTTGGTTGAGGTAGACACTCACCACTGCGCTATCCCATCCTCCCCAGTTCCGCGCGAATTCTCTAACGGCGGGAAAGTCGCTGCGGCAACTTATGGCCACCGGGCCCTTCTCGCCTTCACACTGAGTCTTCACCTTAACGCTATCGTCAGACAGTATGAGAGGGGACGTCACTCCATGATCACAGCGGATGGGCTCGCCCGACTGAAATGATGGAGGCCATGGAAACAGATTGCCGAGGTGACCGCCCTGCCGGGCCTCTTACCCATAAATATCTACTGATTCGGGAGCCGTCTCCGGTGACTCGTAACCAAGCCGACTCCAGTGTACCATCACCAACATTAGTCAGCGTTGTGCAGCGCTCTAGGACCTTCTTATTGATCAGGATCTGACGAGCGATACTGTCATTATACTGTTCTTCTAGACCGTGTCACCTTAGGGCTAGGATTCTCCCCCCATCGAGTGACGATTCTCATAGTCTCCTTTATACCATCCACTCCACCACAACTCAGCCTCAGCACATCGGAGCCACAAGCTGTCTGGATGAGGATATCATCACCGATGAAGTTGAGGTCGGGCACTGGGGTGCTGCAGGTGAGGCCCCGTTCTCTGGTAACCTGTCAGATCGATCGTTCAAAGCAGCTCGGGCCATACTGACCGGTCCTCCCCCCTACCCAAGACCTAGGAGTCCCCTTCCATTCTCCGTTGTCGGTTACTTCGTAAGTAAGAGACTGCGTGCCAGAGGGAGCGCTGCATTTCGCCAGCAAAGCCTTGCTAACTTGGATCTAAGGAAATCCAGGGTAACCTCGCTCAGCATGGACGACAACAACTGCTCTTACCTCGCGATTGGGATAAGAACCCCATAGATGGGCCAGCTTCACAGCAGCCCCCGGGTCAGTGCACTTGATAACGACGTCTCGAGAAGCACATTTGGTGGTGATGTGGTACTCTCCAAGGAGGTCCATGTCTTCTGGGGCCTCCTCCACAGCTGAGCACGTCACCGGGTTCTTCGATGAGGATACCTGAGACGGCGGGCGCGGTAGTACTACTACCGTAGTAGTGATGATGAAAGCCTCAAATCCGCGGGATATGATTCCCAGTATCCTTACGAATGCCATCACGTTGAGCATGGAGACTCGCAAGAATATCCCCGAACACGATCAACAGAAGTCTGTCAGTCCATTATTCACAACAGAGAGTAGGCCCGGCTCGAATTCTATCAGCCGCCATCTCAAGGACTTGACAGAGTGGAAAATGATGCCCAAGTCAACGACAAAAAGGATTGATAGCGGTTCGAGTGTGGAGTAATCAGTGAAGGTAACGATAGAGTTCGTAGAACTGAGTGATGTGTAATCTCACCATTATGGTCCTCTTTTGAGTAGCAGGGTCAAAGGCTGCTCCGAGTAATCTAGTAGTGGACTCTCGAACGGCGACGGCTTCGCACTTCTTGATAACATCAGCGGCGATGGATATCTACAACCATAAACGCAAATGCCGGTAGAACGACGAGCTGGGGCCATTCTCACATCAGAAATTTCAGTATCGCCCCATCCCCAGGCGAAGTCTTCCGCGGCTTCCTTACTGCTACAACCCATTTTGGTGGCCTTCCCTGCGCACTGGCTTGAGAACGCGTATCTATCGGCGTGTCGTCTCATCTGAATCGTCTGTGGAGCGGTCAGAAACTCACCTGCCATTAACCCACATCATGTGGGGCTCGACCGGCTCACAGGACTCCGATCTGCCAGTGGAAGTCTGAGCAGGAACGGACGATGCCTCGTCATCATCATCAACAACACCGAGAACGAGACGTTCAAAGGCGGGCAGAGGGCCAAGGGTGAGAAGACCGATGATCCTAATGTGGTAAGGAAATACCAGAAGCTCTTCGGATCATCATGCTTATCGCAAGAGGCTTGAAGAGATAATCCTACCTGAACCCATCTATTAGCGACGCCCTTCACACCGTCCTTGACCAATAACATAGCCTCGGCACCGTTATACGATCCTTGTGCAACTCCATCTCCCCAAAGGTCAGGGCAGCTGTCTAGGAGGCTCTTATGCATGGCGATCTGATAGGGAAAGAAGCATGAGAGTGGGTATTCCCTTCACAGGACTTACTGTCACTTCCTTGAACAGACCGAATTGCATGGCGAACTGTGAGGAGCCGCTGCGGCTTTTGCAATGCAGGGTTGAGGGCTTGTCATCACAGGAGAGTGAAAGCTCATAGTCCTTCTGTAAGTACCGGATAGTAGGCTGCACACTGTTACAAGGGAAGTCCTTTCCGGCAGGGGCCTGAGGAGCAGTCACGATATACTTGATGTTGGGAACGTCCAGAGTCCATTTTCATTGTGGATATGTTGTCGTTACCAGGAATTGAACCCGAGGTCTCACCGTAATGGTGCTGCCAACGATCTTCGGCGGCTTGAAGAAGGGGTCTATCTCGACCGAAGCGATGATCGCGTCTCCCGGCCCGGCAACAGCCTTGCCATCGATATCCAGCTGATGGCAGTCACGCCCACTTATCTGACATAATCGATCGAATACTCCACCCCTAGAATCACCACCACGACGAAGGTTCATCCACTCACCCCCCAGTAGCCGCCCCACCACTTGGCCATCGTCATAGCCTTGCTCCTATCCTTGAACATGACGGTCACCTTCAAGTCCCACTTCCCCGCGTCGGGCTCTCTCAAGTCATATCCGATGAGCCCACAGTAAGCGGTGACCCCGAACTGGGTCCCGCCATTATTGCTGGCTTCAACTGGATGAACCGGTTCTTTCACACGGTGACAGTAGAAGGACTCCGTGAAACGAATATAAGCCGACGGAATGTGAATCTGAAAGGCAGCTCCTCAGTAGCTCTGTTCGCTGAGTTCATGTGCTGGCCGTACCGAGATACGCCTAGATTTGAGCCTGCGATCCTTCCTGTCCAGGTAAGAGGCCCATCGCTCGGCGTAGGCCATCCCGAGAGGGAAGGCTGTCGCCACATCAACGCCTTTGGGTTGAATCTGTACCTCGGTTGCACTGTCACGGAAGCCGATTTGAAGCTCCTCCTGAGAACGATTAGCAATTGGAGAGTCATCCTCGGAGCGCCTCGACGTCTCGTTTCACCTCCATCGGTCGATATCCAGCCCACTCGACAGCAAAGGCCATCATACTGATTTCATCCTCGAAGAGAAGCTCAGTGAAAAGGCCACTGCATTTCGCTTGTAGCAGGAAGTTCCCATAGGATGCTCGCAGGCCGTTGGTCCCTTCAAGAGGCATGCACCGCATTGGCCTCGTCTCGCCATCTTCGAAGGTGATCTAGACCGCTAACTTTACCGCCGACGACGGAGGCAGTGCAAACGACCTGCTGCTGCTCACCTCGAGTCTCTGTTTGATAGTGTTTTCCGCATCCGCAAGACTAACTTCCCCAGATGCTCTGATGACTTTAGCGATGCTGCTCTTCTCTCCGAAGACTCGGCCGTCTTTGATTTTGGTGAGAAGCTCGCTTCGAACCTGAGAGAGGGCCACCTTTCCGAGTGGGAAGCCGTGCAAGCGGCAGCCGGGCTACCCCGCGATAGCCGCCCAGCTCATAGGCGATCCTTCGCCCCTCTCGAACATCTTTGAACTTGAACTCCATATCTTGCCGTTGCCACACGCCAATCTCAGCGCAATTGGCTTTCATAGAATACCCGCCATCCGTCTCATCAGCGAAGAATACGGCGCCACAGGTGTATTTCACTGAGTTGTACTGAGGCAGATACAACAGGTGAGAAGAGGCCACGCAAGAGCCTTGCTCGTGGTGGATGATGACTCATCATCCTACAGTGATCAGTCGTTCTCTTGGTCTCTTCGAATCTAGGTTGAGCTCAACCCGCATGTCTTCGATCTCGGGATCTGCCTTGCTAACGTTTACTCGTATCTGAACCGGGCCATCGTCATGACCACTACAAAGGAGAGCGATTACAGCATAGGTGAAGTAGCCCCAACTAGCGGCGAAGTCGCTCGCCACGTAGCTCTTCTCAAAAGGGATGCTCAGAGTGACCTTCCCTTTAGTTTCCTCATTACAGTCGACTGTCACAGTAAATTGGGAGCCAGCTGAAGGACGATACACAGACGATGACGCCTGACTGACTAAGACAGGCATGATCGACACCTTCATCCGAGGAGTAGCCCCTCTTGGAAGTTCCCTGGTCGCGAACTCGATCACAGTCCAAAGAAATTGGCTCAGACTCCCCTCCAACAGTGAACTGAAGAAAGGGCTGATTGACTGTGCTTCGGAAGGCCTGGGCTGCCACCTCTAGCGTCCGGCGAGTAGCGAAGTAGTGTTCGGGAGAGTGATCGACAGCAGCTTTCACGAGCTTCAACTTTTCACCAAGAGAGGCTGAGTTGAATACAGGTGACTTCGATAGATAGTCCTCAACCATTTCCACCTGAACACAGACCGATGAAGAATTCCGAGATAGCCGCAATTCCTGGCATCATCAGGGCGGCGGGGCTCTGTCAGTGACCTACCGTAGTGACGCCTCCCCACAGTACAGCAAAGTCTGCTGCTCCATGCTGGTCCTTGAAGTAAAAGCGGACAGTAGAGAGGCCACATGTGCTTTGAACCACGAATTTCCCGCCGAACGAACGGTAGATCGGTTCCTTCACGGGCTTGCACCGAACATAGGGCTGCTTCGAACCCGAACGCCTACTGGTCAACTGAACGAGAATGAAACCGTAGCGATAGGTTAGATAGCCGAAGCCATCCGCTTTACCGCGACAGCATTCCCTCTGTAAGCTGCGACAAGGTAATAGGTTCCGTCACCGAGCTCGACAGCTTCACACAAATCGCTAACGTCTTCCGATATCTGCAAGGAACACCCGAGTGTAGTATGCCAGCATCTCGTAGAGCCAATACCTCTTCATAGTCGGTATTCGCGATGCTGACACCAGCTACAGACAACGGTGTTACTGAGGCTATGAAAGAGGCGAGCAATATTGCCAATGACGGCGATGTTGCCAGTCGCTTTACAAGAGACCGAAGTGGTCCGCCACGACACTCTGAAGCTACAGAGTCACGCATGATTGTCCGGTTGAGTGCTTGTAGTCACAGACAGGAAGGGGCTTGAGACGGCAAAGAGCCGACAAAAAGAAGAGGCCTAGCCACAAACAGGGATAAGGAAAAAGGCCATCGCATCCCCTTCGTAGTTGAGTCTACGAACTATCGTTTGACAACGAAACGCAGCGAGAGTAGCAATCACGAAACTGATCAACATGAGCTTGTTATGGCAAAGACTACCCCGACTGCACGGGCACAGTGATGCTAAACGCGGCGTGTTCGGATTACTTCTAGAGAGGTTCTGTCGTTCTGAGACGCTCAGTGGCAGATCGCCAACCGCCAACCAATAGGAACCTAGCCTTCCGAAATCTGAGGACCAATCAAACGTCAGGGATCCTGTTCGCTGAAGCACGCTGATAGATGTGCGACCTTGCGATTTGGAAGTCTGAAACTGAAGACGACGTCGCTGGAGAATCCACCAGAGGTTAGGTGGGTCGAAATTCTCATCAGGTTTTGACTGTGAGCCGATTTCGCACCAGGAGCCAATTAAAGTGCCCACTTTTCCAAGCCCAAGTAGAGGGAAAGTAGTACTTTCCAAACTTGGAGAAAGAAGTGTATTCAAGTGCATCAATGACCCAGGGGATATCTCCAAGTACTTGGATCCACGTTCCGGGTCCTATTTCCAACTCGAGTGCGCATTTACACGCGAGTGTGGATTGAAGACTTCAATTCAATTTAAAGTGCGCGACTTCCATGTCCCGGAGGAGGGCCATTTTTCCACCAGTCGCGCGACTCCGAAGCGCAACCCGCTTTCTCCAAGCGCACCCGTTACTTGATAGGGAGCAATAATTGTAGGCAGAAACAATAACTCACGAGCATGGTCGTATCCCAGAACGATAACTACGCCATTCGAAGGCACCTAACCAATAACCAATTCACCTCATTCTAAATTTTCCAAGCTTCCGTTTTTCAAGTATCAGGAGAACGTTGCGAAAAACATAAGTACCAGAAAAACGTAGTAGTGCTGCGTCTTTCAAGTACCATTGGTACCATACCAAATTTTTCCAAGCTGGGTGTCACTCTCCATGCTGGTACTTTAATGCGAGAGAGCTCGCCTGGGAAAACGTCTTGGAAAATTCACCCAGTAAGTCGACCTTTCCGTGTAGCATCACTTTAATAGGGGACGGGTGGGAAAACCGGCCCTTGGACTTCTGGACGTGGACTTGGAACCCGGAATGGCTTAGCACTTTCTTGGTTACATGCACTAATAAAATTGCGGGGAGGGGAGTTCTCGTCTCAGTCACTGCTGCCCACAGCGACCCCAAGAGCGACCCAATAAACCCGACCAGACTCGGCTGTGTGGTCTAGTGGTATGATTCTCGCTTAGGGTGCGAGAGGTCCCGAGTTCAATTCTCGGCATAGCCCTCATACAAACACATTACAAGGCGAGGGGAGTTTTCAGCTCACTCACTGCTGCCCAGAGCGACCCCCAGAGCGACCCAATAAACCCGACCAGACTCGGCTGTGGGGTCTAGTGGTATGATTCTCGCTTAGGGTGCGAGAGGTCCCGAGTTCAATTCTCGGCATAGCCCTCATACAAACACATTACAAGGCGAGGGGAGTTTTCAGCTCACTCACTGCTGCCCAGAGCGACCCAATAGACCCGGCCAGACACGGCTGTGTGGTCTAGTGGTATGATTCTCGCTTAGGGTGCGAGAGGTCCCGAGTTCAATTCTCGGCACAGCCCTCATACAAACACATTACAAGGCGAGGGGAGTTTTCAGCTCAGTCACTGCTGCCCAGGGCGACCCCCAGAGCGACCCAATAAACCCGACCAGACTCGGCTGTGTGGTCTAGTGGTATGATTCTCGCTTAGGGTGCGAGAGGTCCCGAGTTCAATTCTCGGCACAGCCCTCATACAAACACATTACAAGGCGAGGGGAGTTTTCAGCTCAGTCACTGCTGCCCAGAGCGACCCAATAAACCCGACCAGACTCGGCTGTGTGGTCTAGTGGTATGATTCTCGCTTAGGGTGCGAGAGGTCCCGAGTTCAATTCTCGGCATAGCCCTCATACAAACACATTACAAGGCGAGGGGAGTTTTCAGCTCGGTCACTGCTGCCCAGAGCGACCCAATAAACCCGACCAGACACGGCTGGGTTCTCTCGTGCAAACACTCCACATTCCAAGGCGAGGGGCGAAATTCCCAAAATGCAGGGGTTGGGAGTGTGAACAGTGTGTGGCATTACTCTGACCTGCTCAGTACTTATCAGTGTCAGAGCCAGCAGCTAGGCAGTAGCCTATACTTGCTGCCAACTAAGAGTAGGTGGTCACCACTGTTCACCAGGACATTAGGTGACTGCCCGACCCAATAAACCCGACCAGACACGGCTGTGTGGTCTAGTGGTATGATTCTCGCTTAGGGTGCGAGAGGTCCCGAGTTCAATTCTCGGCACAGCCCTCATACAAACACATTACAAGGCGAGGGGAGTTTTCAGCTCAGTCACTGCTGCCCAGAGCGACCCCCAGAGCGACCCAATAAACCCGACCAGACACGGCTGTGTGGTCTAGTGGTATAATTCTCTCTTAGGGTGCGAGAGGTCCCGAGTTCAATTCACGGCACAGCCCTCATACAAACACATTACAAGGCGAGGGGAGTTTTCAGCTCAGTCACTGCTGCCCAGAGCGACCCCCAGAGCGACCCAATAAACCCGACCAGACACGGCTGTGTGGTCTAGTGGTATGATTCTCGCTTAGGGTGCGAGAGGTCCCGAGTTCAATTCTCGGCACAGCCCTCATACAAACACATTACAAGGCGAGGGGAGTTTTCAGCTCAGTCACTGCTGCCCAGAGCGACCCCCAGAGCGACCCAATAAACCCGACCAGACACGGCTGTGTGGTCTAGTGGTATGATTCTCGCTTAGGGTGCGAGAGGTGCCGAATATAATTCTCGGCACAGCCCTCATACAAACACATTACTAGGCGAGGGGAGTTTTCAGCTCAGTCACTGCTGCCCAGAGCGACCCAATAAACCCGACCAGACTCGGCTGTGTGGTCTAGTGGTATGATTCTCGCTTAGGGTGCGAGAGATCCCGAGTTCAATTCTCGGCATAGCCCTCATACAAACACATTACAAGGCGAGGGGAGTTTTCAGCTCACTCACTGCTGCCCAGAGCGACCCCCAGAGCGACCCAATAAACCCGACCAGACACGGCTGTGTGGTCTAGTGGTATGATTCTCGCTTAGGGTGCGAGAGGTCCCGAGTTCAATTCTCGGCACAGCCCTCATACAAATACATCACAAGGCGAGGGGAGTTTTCAGCTCAGTCACTGCTGCCCAGAGCGACCCAATAAACCCGACCAGACTCGGCTGTGTGGCCTAGTGGTATGATTCTCGCTTAGGGTGCGAGAGGTCGTGTGCGAGAGGTCCCGAGTTCAATTCTCGGCATAGCCCTCATACAAACACATTACAAGGCGAGGGGAGTTTTCAGCTCACTCACTGCTGCCCAGAGCGACCCCCAGAGCGACCCAATAAACCCGACCAGACACGGCTGTGTGGTCTAGTGGTATGATTCTCGCTTAGGGTGCGAGAGGTCCCGAGTTCAATTCTCGGCACAGCCCTCATACAAACACATTACAAGGCGAGGGGAGTTTTCAGCTCAGTCACTGCTGCCCAGAGCGACCCCCAGAGCGACCCAATAAACCCGACCAGACACGGCTGTGTGGTCTAGTGGTATGATTCTCGCTTAGGGTGCGAGAGGTCCCGAGTTCAATTCTCGGCACAGCCCTCATACAAATACATTACAAGGCGAGGGGAGTTTTCAGCTCAGTCACTGCTGCCCAGAGCGACCCAATAAACCCGACCAGACTCGGCTGTGTGGTCTAGTGGTATGATTCTCGCTTAGGGTGCGAGAGGTCCCGAGTTCAATTCTCGGCATAGCCCTCATACAAACACATTACAAGGCGAGGGGAGTTTTCAGCTCGGTGGACGGTGGAAAAGCGGCGATCCCACCCCCACCCATTCACACACTGTTCGCCCGCGCGGGGAGGGGCCCGTGCGGGCGCGCGCTTTTCGGGTGATCCTCACCGCTTGATCCTACTACCGGACTGCAGCAACGAAGGGTCTTTTTTTCGCTGTTTACCATTCAATTTTCCTCAAACTGTGCACGATTACACATACCCCAAAAAAATCACATTCGACTTGTCCCGGTGTCAATCTATAGCCTAGTTAGCTCAAAAATAAGTGTGTAAAGTTACGTCACTACGGGACAATCGCTTCGCTCGCGTCACGCCGCATGTTTTGCACTTTTCGCTCTTTGCATCGACGTCACGCGCGTATATCTCCACAAGGCGGGGCCCTGGTGGCGTGAAAGTTCGTAAACAAACTTCTAGCAACCTGTTCAACGTACTGGCCGACTATCCGCTTCGTATGGCGCCAACTGCGCTGCACACACCGTGCGGGAGCTTGCGTACGTCGTTCGTGGACTACCACGGCTCCCATATGCGCCATGCTCCCCCCCAACACTTCTTTCGTCCATGAGCATCTGCTTTGTCCACTCTTCCCTCGCATATATGCCCCCTACAGAGCTGTACACCGTCCAGCCTGCTCGGCGGGCGCGCGCTAAATGCACCGCACAACATGGCCGCACGACAGGGACAGCCGCGCGCGACGTACAACTGCGCAGCTTCGTTAGCGCACGCCCACCATCCTACGAACCTCAAACTTTGCTTCTGCGGTCCGGGTAAGAGACCACGTGTGGGCGCTTACCCGGACCGCTCTATGCGTATCAAGTTCCCCGCTGTATTTCTGTGTCACTCTGTTTTTTTAGCTCGTTGTTTCGTCGATCGCTTCGCTGCAGCCTTGCCCGTTCGCCCTCTTGGGTACAGGACTGCAACGGCCTTCCGGTACAATTTCGGCGGCGACGAGCCTCTCGTGTCGTCTCTCCGAACTCTCCCTGCTATCTCTGCGATAGTTCTTGCCCCTATTTAAGCTTCTAGCGGCCTCTGGACATGATTCTCGCTTAGGGTGCGAGAGGGCTGTGCGATATAGTGTGATATTCGCGCCGGAGGCGCGAAAAAAAATAAAAAAAATAAGTTGAGAAGCCAGTTCTTGTTGAAACGCTCATCTTATGGGTGAATGAAATAGAGTTTCTCCATCTCTTGAAGAGATTCTGTTCACGGACCTGGAAAGGTTATTTCACGCGGGTAGGAGTGCACTAAAAACCTCGCCCTCCTAGGTCGCTCCACCCCCCAGCCTCCAAATCCTGGCTGGCAGCCAGCATATCATGCTGTGTATTTAGAATATCTGTACCTATTATTCTGATACTCTCGTCCCATCGTGGTGCTCAACGCACTGCTATTTGGAAAAACGAAAACCTCCTCCGTCCTTCGAATCATATACTATGATATAGCTTCCAGCTCTGTCACACTTGTGAAACTGAAGAATTTCAGAAGGCTCTTCCGCGCACCCTGAGCTGATTGTCGACTGGTCTCCAGTTGAGTCCAACTGGCTTGAGCGGCGACTCCTTCAATTTTCAGCACGGGGACGGCCTTGCGACGCCTTTATAGCTCTCATGAACGGCTCTCGTTGACCGCGCGGAGCTTCTTTCGCTTCTGCGGCGAGTTGCGCCTTAGAGGGACGACCACGAGGCATAAGGCGTAACGCCTATTTTAAATAACTGAGTCAGAGCTCTACGTTATCTCAAATGAGAACATTTTCGTGAAGAGGAAGGCCATTCCACTCTCGAGTAGCACTTGTTTGGCTCGCCTCGAAATCACCGAGCGCGCAGGATATTTTCCGGCGTGACGCGGCGTCACACAGCACGCGTCACGCTTTGACTATTTCGGTCGAATACTGACCCTACGCCGACCTAAGGGAATGCCTCTGGAGGTCAACCCGTAGATTTGAATATGCTTTATTCCTTTTCCAAGGAAAAATATCCTAGGAGGCAGAGAGGCGGGCGAAAAATTTCGATCAAGGGTAGACCAACCGGTCCACGATCAACGCAAATTTGACAACATCGTTTTTACTTGTTCAGAGCGCTTTCCGGGAAGTTTGTTGAATGAATTCGGTAGAGAATTTCATTCTCTATTTCATTACGTAAAAAAATTTGCTAGAACAAAGCAAGAACAAGGAAAAAAAATTCCTTCGAGCGTAGACCAGGTGGTCCAGCCCCTGTCAGAACAGTTTTTCGCGATAAGTCGGCGAATATTGAAGATCAAGAAATTAAAGAAGAATAGAGCGCGAAGCGCTCTATTCTTCTTTATTATACTCTTTCGGAATTTTTCGGGTCTCGTGCGGAAAAGTGGTCTACCACCTAGTACTGCGCTTGGGTGGCGAGAGGTCCCGAGTTCAATTCTCGGCACAGCCCTTAGTATGATTCACAAGGTGTGCACTAGTAGCTGTTCGTTGACCTGCTCTCCCAGAATCGTCGAAATATGATCCTTATTATGCCGGCTGTGTGGTCTAGTGGTATGATTCTCGCTTAGGGTGCGAGAGGTCCCGAGTTCAGTTCTCGGCACAGCCCATAGTATGATTCACAAGGTGTGCACTAGTAGCTGTTCGTTGACCTGCTCTCCCAGAATCGTCGAAATATGATCCTTATTACGTCGGCTGTGTCGTCTAGTGGTATGATTCTCACTTAGGGTGCGAGAGGTCCCGAGTTCAATTCACGGCACAGCCCTTGATATGATTCACAAAGTGTGTACTAGTAGCTGTTCGTTGACCTGCTCTCCCAGAATCGTCGAAATATGATCCTTATTATGTCGGCTGTGTGGTCTAGTGGTATGATTCTCGCTTATGGTGCGAGAAGTCCCAAGTTCAATTCTCGGCACAGCCCTTGATATGATTCACAAGTTGTGTTCTACACCTACCGCCAATTTTATATGCTCGGGAAAAGGTGTAGTAGCTGCTTAGCAGCTGTCTAGTCAACTGCTAGTTGACTAACAGCTGCTCAGCAGCTGCTGTTAGTTGACATGTTGGATTACTAATGCGACTGAGAAACAGTATATCCGAAAATTTATGACCAGGCTCGAAAATTCATGACGAGGCAGCCACGGGACGGGTGCCAAACGGCTACGTATCGCTGTCGGGTACATCGCGGCGAAGGACTTCACAAGCCCAGAGTTTCACACCTGTCGTCAACTTCTCCGCGAAGCCGCTCCCATTGAGGCCTAATAGCGCCAATTCCTCCCCTACTTCACCGATTGGCCCCGCCTCTACCCCTGTAGCTTAAGGCTCGATTTTCTCCATCGACTTCGACGCAATTAGAGACCGCGTGGTGGAGCTTTGCACGACGATTCAGAAGTGGACCTGCACCCAAAATAGTGTTGACAGCAATCCTAAAATACCCCGTAAGGCACGCACTTGAAGCCTGCCAGAAACAACGAGACTATCACAGAAATAAGCTAAGCCACATGAAGGAGGCGAGGATCCTGAGGGAACCTTTCATCTCCCGAGAAGATACTTCCACGATTATGTACACTGCGGTCGAGAGAGCCGAACAACCTACAACAGAATACACTGTTTAACGTTGAAAACTCGCTCCCCACCTGCTGGCCCGAGTGACAAGAGGCTCTGCTTGCCGGCTAACTCGGCCCAGTCTTTCGCCGATAAAATGAGTGAAAAGCCCCTGGAAATCAAAAACTTGCACGGCATAATGCTTTGCCACATGGAAGCGTTTCTGTGGGCCTTCTCGCTCATCATGAATGTTGTCTCTCGACTATATCGAAGTTCCAACTACACACGCAACGAAGCTAGTTGCGCGCACTGCGGCTACTGTATGATGATTACATTATCATCCTTTCCGGAAAATTTTAATTCATCGTCCCCTACGTAGGCTGAAGAGCGAGCGAGTGACAACCAGGGCACGAATGTACAGCAGCCGCCTCCTGTCATCTCCATAATCACCTAGAAGTCAACTTCCCCCTCAATACCCCTCAACCTTACCATGTCCGGCGGGGCAGATAGGCCCGACTTTCAGGCAATTCGGCATTCATTATGGTCTCCTGGTCGCAGGTGTAGCAAAACGAATATCAAGTAGCTGCAAGGATAGGTCAGAGAACTCGGCAGTTGCCGTTCTAACAAAACTTCTATCTCCGTGGGTTCTCATCGGCTCTATTCGAGCCTTTTTCCATCCTCACGTATTACCAACGCAACACACACATACCGATGGAAAAAAGTACTACGGGGTCACTGATCCGGGTTCAACGAAAAAATACGACAAAAAAGAACTATAGGCTGAAGGAGCCCAAATGACGCGGCCTTCCCATATCTGCCGGAGTCATCTCTCCCCCGCTGCTCTGCTCCAACGACCGCATGAACTGATAGAAGGCGAACTCGCTGGCATTGAGCCCATACTTGTAGACGAATGTGCTGGCGATCCAAGTGGCAACCATGGCCATGATGTAGGCCTCGGGCGTGCGCTCCAGGATCTGATCGAGCCCACAATGCACCAGCAAAAGTCGTGGGACGCAGCGCCTGAGGACGGCTCGAACCATCCAATCGTTTTCGGGGTCTTCCGCCTCCAAGACCTCCATGATATATGCCTTAAGGTGGTTGATCTTTCTGGAGAGCATCGCGCTGGCATCAACCTTCTTAACGAAGTCGGAGCCGTCGACGACCATGACCTCATGATTGGCAGTCCAAATGCCGTTAAACTCCATCCTGGCATTGTGGCGAATGACAGAGATGATCTCCTGGGCATATTGCTCGTAAAACTCGGGAGGTGGGCTGTTAGGGTCCTTCACCGTCAGGTTCTTCTCATGGTCGTCGGGGTCCATACACAGAGCAGCGAACACTTCCAAGCTTGACGAAGTGACCCCTCCCTTGTTAGTAGACGCGTCCTTGAAGAGATGCACACCAGCGTCTTCCAGCACACGCCTCG
>JABANP010000834.1:0-15641 GCA_013115135.1 Perkinsus olseni | reverse complement strand
GTATGGTCTCACCTCCAATTGAAGATGGCACCTAAACAACACTGTTCCGAGTCTGGTTGGGGTCGGAGCCTCCGTCGTGGCCCACGACACATACGACGCTTGAAGCCGAGGGGCTTCAGCCGAGGCAGGTGCCGGGTTGGATGAAAACGCAGGCGTCGTCGAAAGGAGCGGCCTCCGTTCTGGAGTAAGCTAGCGGACGCAGTAGGATCACTGAGATACAAACGTGTCTCCCAGAGTTCTCTGAGGCAGTACGCATCGGGCTTGCGATGCTACATGCGCTTCGCTGTTACGGCGTTCGACCTTTCAAAGGGCTGCTCCTCCGACAGCCGCGCCGTGCTCCCAGCGCACGAGGATTTGGTCTGTTTATGGCTATCGACATTCCGTAATCAAGATACGGCAAAGTGCTATTTAACTCACCTGAGGAAGTGGCACGAGTGGCTAGACCTGAGCAAGAAGTGGGACACTATAGCGGTTCGTCAAACGGCTCAGGGCTTAGAAAGGCTCCGAAATCCGCGGAAGACTCTTGCCGAGAAGCCCAGAGTTAGCATACAGATGCTCAGAGACATGGTCAAGCGGGCGATCGGTAGAGGGCTCATCGACTTTACCTTGGCGGCGATAATGGGCTATCACTTCCTGTTGCGGATCCCTTCGGAGCTCCTGGTGGCTTCAGTCGGGCAGATAATCGTGAACGATTCGGCTAAGGAGGTTACCCTGGTACTTCCGAGACGGAAGAATTTACCTGCAGGCGACAAACAAGTGAGAAGTTGCTGTTGCAAGACGGACTCCTTGACATGTCCTGTGGAGGCAGCTAAGGCCCTTCTCGAGCGAAGAGGCTCGTCACTGCTCGACGGTGACCCGCTGTTTCCTTTACTGTCTTACAGAGCCTTCCTCTTCATACTCCGTTCGACTCTCTCCGGCATGGGAGTCACTGACGCCGAGAGTTTCGGGAGCCACGCTCTGAGACGGGGTGCAGCCTCGGACTTGGCGAAGAGCGGGTCGTCGTTCCAACAGATCTGCGCCCTAGGATCGTGGAGGAGTAGAGTCCCCGCGAGTGTCTATGTGGATCTGGCGGAGGTACAGAAGTTGGCATCAAGCACTTTCATGTCGCTCCTCGAAGAGAGTGACTCTGAGTCAGAGGAAGTGCAGCGTTTCTCTTATCGATGTGTGTGCCTTTGGTTTAGTCTCATGTAGGAATCTGTCCTCGCAGGGTTGTCAATTAATGTAGGGTGTGGCTTTAGCAGGCAGGACCTGACACTGGACGGGAACGGACATCACCGCAGTTTCTATGGGATGCTGCGCTGATATCCGAAGCTTGGAATATCTGACAGGCTCTCAGTGGGAGCTCGGGTAATCTGGATACCCAAGTGACAGCTACGTCTTGCGTCGCAAGACTCGCGATTCGAAATCGGCGACTTCGACCGTCACGATACGATCAGATATTCACAAGGCGTTCCACCGTCCGGGTCTCGGGTTTGACTGTTAGTGTTTCACCCCTTGTACTAACAGATGGACCATGTGGCTCGAGCGTAGGGCATCATTTTAAGCAAGGTAATCGCGAACGTTATTGGCGCGGTAAAATGTGGTAGCTCGCGCCCAAGGGTCTTGTGCGCGCCTCGGCCAGCAGAGCGCGCCGTAAATCGATTGCGCTATATCGTGCTCGACAAGATAGGCTCGCCGTTCGCTCACGTGTTAGTCTTCGCTTGTCTAGAAAAAATCCCAGCCCACCCGGGATGCTGCGCTGATATCCGAAGCTTGGAATATCTGACAGGCTCTCAGTGGGAGCTCGGGTAATCTGGATACCCAAGTGACAGCTACGTCTTGCGTCGCAAGACTCGCGATTCGAAATCGGCGACTTCGACTGTCACGATACGATCAGATATTCACAAGGCGTTCCACCGTCCGGGTCTCGGGTTTGACTGTTAGTGTTTCACCCCTTATACTAACAGATGGACCATGTGGCTCGAGCGTAGGGCATCATTTTAGCGCCGGATGTGTCACCCCAAGCGACACGGCTGATTTTTCCCGATCGTTACGGTCTACGCTTTGAAGAGAAAATTTTGTAGGACCTCAATTCGCAAGACGCTCTCTGATTAAGTTGGCAATTTCCTCCGCGAGCAAATGATTCTCTTTCGTTGAAGGAGCTCGAGATCTTCAGGGTCGGCGTCGCGTCCGTTTTTCACTTGCTGAGCCGGGTCAGTTTGGCCGAGTGGTCTAAGGCGCCAGACTCAAGTTCTGGTGGAGAGATCCTCGTGGGTTCGAATCCCACAGCTGACAAGTAATAGTCTGTACTTATATTTCTGTTCTCCTTTTCTGGCGAAAGAATGACTAGCAGCTCCTTGTTTCGATCAAGGGATCTTTGGGTTATGAGCCCAACACGCTATCCACTGCGCCAAGCTGCTTTGACGGTATAATATGCTTTTGGCACCCGTAAGGAGGTTGTTGCTAATAGTTCGAGTCTATGTCCAGCTGACGCCTATGCACCGTCCGGGAATTGAACCCGGACCATCTGCTTGGAAGGCAGATATCCTAACCATTAGACCAACGGTGCCCAATGAAGTAACGGTAGATTAGAAGTCTCGCGACTCACTCAGCTTCAGAGAGTAACCAGAAATTTACTGGAACCGAGAGTCGAACTCGGGACCTACTGCGTGTTAGGCAGTCGTCATAACCAACTAGACCATTCCAGCTACAGGAGCTGAATCATCTCTACCCCGAAATCGCGCTGCTAGTGTTCTTTCGCACGCAATGTGCTCTAGCTTAGCGCCGGATGTGTCACCCCAAGCGACACGCCTGATTTTATAGAGGCACGCCGATCGCTACGGTCTACGCTTTGAAGAGAAAATTTTGTAGGACCTCAATTCGCAATACGCTCTCTGAGTAAGTTGGCAATTGCCTCCGCGAGCAAATGATTCTCTTTCGTTGGAGGAGCTCGAGATCTTTAGGGTCGGCGTCGCGTCCGCTTTACACTTGCTGAGACGGGTCAGTTTGGCCGAGTGGTCTAAGGCGCCAGACTCAAGTTCTGGTGGAGAGATCCTCGTGGGTTCGAATCCCACAGCTGACAAGCAATAGTCTGTACTTATATTTCTGTTCTCCTTTTCTGGCGATAGATATACTAGCAGCTCCTTGTTTCGATCAAGGGACCTTTGGGTTATGAGCCCAACACGCTATCCACTGCGCCAAGCTGCTTTGACGGTATAATATGCTTTTGGCACCCGTAAGGAGGTTGTTGCTAATAGTTCGAGTCTATGTCCAGCTGACGCCTATGCACCGTCCGGGAATTGAACCCGGACCATCTGCTTGGAAGGCAGATATCCTAACCATTAGACCAACGGTGCCCAATGAAGTAACGGTAGATTAGAAGTCTCGCGACTCACTCAGCTTCAGAGAGTAACCAGGAATTTACTGAAACCGAGAGTCGAACTCGGGACCTACTGCGTGTTAGGCAGTCGTCATAACCAACTAGACCATTCCAGCTACAGGAGCTGAATCATCTCTACCCCGAAATCGCGCTGCTAGTGTTCTTTCGCACGCAATGTGCTCTAGCTTAGCGCCGGATGTGTCACCCCAAGCGACACGCCTGATTTTATAGAGGCACGCCGATCGCTACGGTCTACGCTTTGAAGAGAAAATTTTGTAGGACCTCAATTCGCAATACGCTCTCTGAGTAAGTTGGCAATTGCCTCCGCGAGCAAATGATTCTCTTTCGTTGGAGGAGCTCGAGATCTTTAGGGTCGGCGTCGCGTCCGCTTTACACTTGCTGAGACGGGTCAGTTTGGCCGAGTGGTCTAAGGCGCCAGACTCAAGTTCTGGTGGAGAGATCCTCGTGGGTTCGAATCCCACAGCTGACAAGCAATAGTCTGTACTTATATTTCTGTTCTCCTTTTCTGGCGATAGATATACTAGCAGCTCCTTGTTTCGATCAAGGGACCTTTGGGTTATGAGCCCAACACGCTATCCACTGCGCCAAGCTGCTTTGACGGTATAATATGCTTTTGGCACCCGTAAGGAGGTTGTTGCTAATAGTTCGAGTCTATGTCCAGCTGACGCCTATGCACCGTCCGGGAATTGAACCCGGACCATCTGCTTGGAAGGCAGATATCCTAACCATTAGACCAACGGTGCCCAATGAAGTAACGATAGATTAGAAGTCTCGCGACTCACTCAGCTTCAGAGAGTAACCAGGAATTTACTGGAACCGAGAGTCGAACTCGGGACCTACTGCGTGTTAGGCAGTCGTCATAACCAACTAGACCATTCCAGCTACAGGAGCTGAATCATCTCTACCCCGAAATCGCGCTGCTAGTGTTCTTTCGCACGCAATGTGCTCTAGCTTAGCGCCGGATGTGTCACCCCAAGCGACACGCCTGATTTTATAGAGGCACGCCGATCGCTACGGTCTACGCTTTGAAGAGAAAATTTTGTAGGACCTCAATTCGCAATACGCTCTCTGAGTAAGTTGGCAATTGCCTCCGCGAGCAAATGATTCTCTTTCGTTGGAGGAGCTCGAGATCTTTAGGGTCGGCGTCGCGTCCGCTTTACACTTGCTGAGACGGGTCAGTTTGGCCGAGTGGTCTAAGGCGCCAGACTCAAGTTCTGGTGGAGAGATCCTCGTGGGTTCGAATCCCACAGCTGACAAGCAATAGTCTGTACTTATATTTCTGTTCTCCTTTTCTGGCGATAGATATACTAGCAGCTCCTTGTTTCGATCAAGGGACCTTTGGGTTATGAGCCCAACACGCTATCCACTGCGCCAAGCTGCTTTGACGGTGTAATATGCTTTTGGCACCCGTAAGGAGGTTGTTGCTAATAGTTCGAGTGTATGTTCAGCTGACGCCTATGCATCGTCCGGGAATTGAACCCGGACCATCTGCTTGGAAGGCAGATATCCTAACCATTAGACCAACGGTGCCCAACAAAGTGACGGTAGATTAGAAGTCTCGCGACTCACTCAGCTTCAGAGAGTCACCAGGAATTTACTGGAACCGAGAGTCGAACTCGGGACCTACTGCGTGTTAGGCAGTCGTCATAACCAACTAGACCATTCCAGCTACAGGAGCTGAATCATCTCTACCCCGAAATCGCGCTGCCAGTGTTCTTTCGCACGCAATGTGCTCTAGCTTAGCGCCGGATGTGTCACCCCAAGCGACACGCCTGATTTTATAGAGGCACGCCGATCGCTACGGTCTACGCTTTGAAGAGAAAATTTTGTAGGACCTCAATTTGCAATACGCTCTCTGAGTAAGTTGGCAATTGACTCCGCGAGCAAATGATTCTCTTTCGTTGGAGGAGCTCAAGATCTTCAGGGTCGGCGTCGCGTCCGTTTTACACTTGTTGAGACGGGTCAGTTTGGCCGAGTGGTCTAAGGCGCCAGACTCAAGTTCTGGTGGAGAGATCCTCGTGGGTTCGAATCCCACAGCTGACAAGCAATAGTCTGTACTTATATTTCTGTTCTCCTTTTCTGGCGATAGATATACTAGCAGCTCCTTGTTTCGATCAAGGGACCTTTGGGTTATGAGCCCAACACGCTATCCACTGCGCCAAGCTGCTTTGACGGTATAATATGCTTTTGGCACCCGTAAGGAGGTTGTTGCTAATAGTTCGAGTGTATGTTCAGCTGACGCCTATGCATCGTCCGGGAATTGAACCCGGACCATCTGCTTGGAAGGCAGATATCCTAACCATTAGACCAACGGTGCCCAACAAAGTGACGGTAGATTAGAAGTCTCGCGACTCACTCAGCTTCAGAGAGTCACCAGGAATTTACTGGAACCGAGAGTCGAACTCGGGACCTACTGCGTGTTAGGCAGTCGTCATAACCAACTAGACCATTCCAGCTACAGGAGCTGAATCATCTCTACCCCGAAATCGCGCTGCTAGTGTTCTTTCGCACGCAATGTGCTCTAGCTTAGCGCCGGATGTGTCACCCCAAGCGACACGCCTGATTTTATAGAGGCACGCCGATCGCTACGGTCTACGCTTTGAAGAGAAAATTTTGTAGGACCTCAATTTGCAATACGCTCTCTGAGTAAGTTGGCAATTGCGTCCGCGAGCGAATGATTCTCTTTCGTTGGAGGAGCTCAAGATCTTCAGGGTCGGCGTCGCGTCCGTTTTACACTTGCTGAGACGGGTCAGTTTGGCCGAGTGGTCTAAGGCGCCAGACTTAAGTTCTGGTGGAGAGATCCTCATGGGTTCGAATCCCACAGCTGACAAGTAATAGTCTGTACTTATATTTCTGTTCTCCTTTTCTGGCGAAAAAATGACTAGCAGCTCCTTGATTCGATCAAGGGATCTTTGGGTTATGAGCCCAACACGCTATCCACTGCGCCAAGTTGCTTTGACGGTATAATATGCTTTTGGCACCCGTGAGGAGGTTGTTGCTAATAGTTTGAGTGTATGTTCAGCTGACGCTTATGCACCGTCCGGGAATTGAACCCGGACCATCTGCTTGGAAGGCAGATATCCTAACCATTAGACCAACGGTGCCCAATGAAGTGACGGTAGATTAGAGGTCTCGCGACTCACTCAGCTTCAGAGAGTCACCAGGAATTTACTGGAACCGAGAGTCGAACTCGGGACCTACTGCGTGTTAGGCAATCGTCATAACCAACTAGACCATTCCAGCTACAGGAGCTGAATCATCTCTACCCCGAAATCGCGCTGCCAGTGTTCTTTCGCACGCAATGTGCTCTAGCTTAGCGCCGGATGTGTCACCCCAAGCGACACGCCTGATTTTATAGAGGCACGCCGATCGCTACGGTCTACGCTTTGAAGAGAAAATTTTGTAGGACCTCAATTTGCAATACGCTCTCTGAGTAAGTTGGCAATTGACTCCGCGAGCAAATGATTCTCTTTCGTTGGAGGAGCTCAAGATCTTCAGGGTCGGCGTCGCGTCCGTTTTACACTTGTTGAGACGGGTCAGTTTGGCCGAGTGGTCTAAGGCGCCAGACTCAAGTTCTGGTGGAGAGATCTTCGTGGGTTCGAATCCCACAGCTGACAAGTAATAGTCTGTACTTATATTTCTGTTCTCCTTTTCTGGCGAAACAATGACTAGCAGCTCCTTGTTTCGATCAAGGGATCTTTGGGTTACGAGCCCAACACGCTTTTGGCACCCGTAAGGAGGTTGTCGCTAATAGTTCGAGTGTATGTTCAGCTGACGCCTATGCACCGTCCGGGAATTGAACCCGGACCATCTGCTTGGAAGGCAGATATCCTAACCATTAGACCAACGGTGCCCAATGAAGTGACGGTAGATTAGAAGTCTCGCGACTCACTCAGCTTCAGAGAGTCACCAAGAATTTACTGGAACCGAGAGTCGAACTCGGGACCTACTGCGTGTTAGGCAGTCGTCATAACCAACTAGACCATTCCAGCTACAGGAGCTGAATCATCTCTACCCCGAAATCGCGCTGCTAGTGTTCTTTCGCACGCAATGTGCTCTAGCTTAGCGCCGGATGTGTCACCCCAAGCGACACGCCTGATTTTTATAGAGGCACGCCGATCGCTACGGTCTACGCTTTGAAGAGAAAATTTTGTAGGACCTCAATTCGCAATACGCTCTCTGAGTAAGTTGGCAATTGCCTCCGCGAGCAAATGATTCTCTTTCGTTGGAGGAGCTCGAGATCTTCAGGGTCGGCGTCGCGTCCGTTTTACACTTGCTGAGACGGGTCAGTTTGGCCGAGTGGTCTAAGGCGCCAGACTCAACTTCTGGTGGAGAGATCCTCGTGGGTTCGAATTCCACAGCTGACAAGTAATAGTCTGTACTTATATTTCTGTTCTCCTTTTCTAGCGAAAGAATGACTAGCAGCTCCTTGAATCGATCAAGGGACCTTTGGGTTGTGAGCCCAACATGCTAACCACTGCGCCAAGCTGCTTTGACGGTATAATATGCTCTTGGCACCCGTAAGGAGGTTGTTGCTAATAGTTCGAGTGTATGTTCAGCTGACGCCTATGCACCGTCCGGGAATTGAACCCGGACCATCTGCTTGGAAGGCAGATATCCTAACCATTAGACCAACGGTGCCCAATGAAGTGACGGTAGATTAGAAGTCTCGCGACTCACTCAGCTTCAGAGAGTCACCAGAAATTTACTGGAACCGAGAGTCGAACTCGGGGGCTACTCCGTGTTAGGCAGTCGTCATAACCAACTAGACCATTCCAGCTACAGGAGCTGGATCATCTCTACCCCGAAATCGCGCTGCTAGTGTTCTTTCGCACGCAATGTGCTCTAGCTTAGCGCCGGATGTGTCACCCCAAGCGACACGCCTGATTTTATAGAGGCACGCCGATCGCTACGGTCTACGCTTTGAAGAGAAAATTTTGTAGGACCTCAATTCGCAATACGCTCTCTGAGTAAGTTGGCAATTGCCTCCGCGAGCAAATGATTCTCTTTCGTTGGAGGAGCTCGTGATCTTCAGGGTCGGCGTCGCGTCCGTTTTACACTTGCTGAGAGGGGTCAGTTTGGCCGAGTGGTCTAAGGCGCCAGGCTCAAGTTCTGGTGGAGAGATCCTCGTGGGTTCGAATCCCACAGCTGACAAGTAATAGTCTGTACTTATATTTCTGTTCTCCTTTTCTGGCGAAAGAATGACTAGCAGCTCCTTGTTTCGATCGAGGGACCTTTGGGTTATGAGCCCAACACGCTATCCACTGCGCCAAGCTGCTTTGACGGAGTAATATGCTTTTCGGCTAAGGAAAAAATCGCACGCCGAAGGAAATTTCGCTCGCCGCGCGTGAAGTGGAGAGTTTCCGTCCTTTCCGGTCCCATTCTTTCCTGTTACAACTCTTTCCTTTCCCGGAAACTTTGTAACGATCCTTTCCGCTCATCAACCACCCTGGCCTCCGACTCCGAGAGTGTGAATAAGTCACAAGAGAGCTCTCTTGTGACTTACTGTGGTGTGGGCCAGTTGGTGAGAGGACGCGATGAGTCACGTTACATGACTCATGTACAGTGATCGCCTGAACTTCAGGCCCTGAAGCGCTGCTCCTATTTGTGAGAACCAGTTATCAGCGCGAATTCGGCAGTTGAACGTGTTCTACCGCTCAGAGAAAGTGCTGGCAGATCATCACCGCTCGCGGCGCCTCCGATCATATCGCGTCCCGGTGACCATGACTCTCGACTTCAACACAATCGTCGCCAGTAAGGTGAGAATGGAAGAGAAAAGACAAAATAGAATTGCCTCCTTTACGCCTCCCACTATGTGAGGGACCTTCACTGAAGGATTAACCGTAAGAGAGACATCACCAGGGATACCGTTCTCAGCCCCTGACGGAGTCTCGAATCATAAATTAATCGAGTGAAGTTGTTGAAGTATCCACGCTACAGCGGATCCATAACAATAAGTGGTATGAAAGTCGGGTCATAATCTTTCGAAATCCGGGCTCGATCTAAAGTTTCTAGAAGCGGAAATAGGACTTCCGAGTGGCTTTGTTGCACTCCAGCTCTCACAAATCATACCGGACCACTTGTGCTTCTTTTAGCGTGGAAAGAGATATAAAATGTTGAAGTTATGGAGAGAAAAGATCAGACTAAGTGAATCCTGCCTCCTGATCAGATCGAGTTGGTCTGATCATGTGTTGCCTCAACACCAATCACACTACTCCTTGAACATGCATGCGTGGTACTCCGCGAGTTTTATGCAGGATCCCCCTTCCAGGCAGTCCTGAGTACACGTGACTCACGTGGAGTGGGACAATAACAAGCGCTGCCCTCCTTACCGAGTTCTCCCTTGCAGTTCATGGCGCAGACTTGAGGAACTGCAAGGCATGTCGGGGTTCCTTTCGGTGGCGTGGGGCAATCACTGGTAGATTCACAGTCGCTCGCACAGACGGACCAATCGACTTTGAACTTTGAACTTTGAGACTGAGAGCATCGACTAGGGGCGACTCCCAAGCTTTCGACACTTACTATAGCAGAAAGCATGTCGCTAGTCGTGCACTGGCAGCCGACAACCGTACGAGTCGGCGAGAGACGGCATTGTCCCACAGGCTTCTCATAATTTCCTCCTGAATTTATACAGCATAAGCACGCATACTCAGTACGCCATAGTATGGCGGTCATACTAGGTGTCAAAGGACCCTTACCTTCGCCTTGGTTTACCGGGCTCTCGGAATCCCGCCGAGGTATCGAGAAGGAGGCTCACCATTCTGAGATCACGACATGATAAGCTTCTACGGAATGGTTCACATACACGAACCAACCTCCGTTCTCCGGGTCCAAGGCGACTCCAAGTTGGCATACAATGGAGAGGATCCCAAAGGTGGTGGCGTTCATGATAAGTGGGCTTTGGGTCACTGCGATTTTTCGTAGTAGGATGTGAATGGCTAAGCTTTAGCCTATAGTAAACGCAAGCCACCGTACACGTGCACTGCAACTCAGTGCAGCGTGACTATTTGAGACGGGGCTCAAACTTTGAGCCTCAAAGGACGGTGAAGCCGGACTCGCGGAAAGACTCCCCAGGGGAGTTGATCGACGATGAAAATTTATAGCGTAATCTAGAACGCATATTCATGCACGTGAATTCATTGGAGTCGGTGCAAGGCGCACAATGCATTGCGTACGTACACCCTTACCCATTGTGCTTGAGAATCTCAAGTTGATATCGGACAATAGGATCTCGTATACAAGGATCCTTTGTCGGACACTCTTCCACAGCGCAGCACAGACCTCAGGTCCGAGACATGTCCTTCAATACGCTCGCAACAATGCGGCTATCGCAAAGTACCAAGCCTCCCTTGTATGCGTGCACAGCTTGTCCTACTTATGACTTCAGGGAAACACTATACTGACTTTTCTTCATTTACGTTGACTATGGGCCGCTGATGACGAGCGACAGTCAGGATGCAACGCTCTCAAGGAACCACTTCCGATGAGGAGTGCCTCCTCACGACTCCTACTGTCAGGCGCCATACCAACAAGGGCGCTCGCCTGGAGCTGTCCCGCTTAGCATGGAAAGGGAGTAGAATCGGTCGGATATACTGGCAAAACCTGGTAAAAATGCAGTAATCTCACACATTAGCCCAGCTCTGCGGGAGTCGCAGCTGACGTAGTCGCCGTGGAGGCCTTGTATGACGCGGTCAAACGGTGGACGGGGACTTCGGCTGGGAGCACTAGGGGATCCAGCTGTCTCCGATACGCGAAACTGACCAACTCGCGCAACGCGGTTTCGCGCTGCGAAGACGCAGAGGAGCATTTCCTTCTACCCTCACTGAGGATTCCTCAGTGGCTGTCATCCGCCGGAAGAGTATCATAACTGAAGCAAGCCCATGCTTGGTACCACTCTTCTTCAGCAAGGCCATCCTATGTCTTGTCTCCCATCATAGGAGTCCTATGTCTAGCAGCTAGACTCTAGCTTCAACGAATACCTTGAATGCTCTACGTGATCGAGGACAGCGATCAACTTGAAGCCTGCCGAAATGTTCTGTACGTGGTCGCCCGTACAACAGACCTGGTATGGTATCGCCTATCATTCCCTCGTAATTAAGCTCTGAGACTGTCGTTGGCATCGATTTCCGGCGGAATATGGACCTCCGTCCTGGAGAGAATGATCGTGTCGCTTTTAGTGGGTGCTTGAGGAGACGCATAGAGGGGATTGCACTTTCCTTGACAGATTCAGATCGCCACTGCTGCTGATGGCGTCTTCCTTTTCCGCCCCAAGCAAGGGCGTTACAGTGATGCTGCCACCGAGGTTCTCCCGAAGCCAGGTAGCCGCGATATCGACACCCAGAGCTGGAAATGATCCACCGGTTGATAAGTATTTCCCTCAGAGAATCAGCAAGGTCTGTGTAAGACACGTCAGCGGTGACAAGAGGAAACTGGCGGACATGGGCATCACCATCTTCCCAGAGACTCTAATTGATATGGTCGAGCATGCTAAGAAGCGCGGCTTGATAATCCCTGGTTTCGTCGGGATCTGCGCTTCTGTGGGGTACAAACTCCGCAAAATCAAAAGTATGTAGATGAGCATGATGCTCAGAGCATTCCTGCCTACGAGCGTACTGGATGCCGTGCGTTCAGGGATCAGCTGGTCGGCAACTGGAATCAGCTCCGCTTGAGCTCCGAACAAATTCAGTACGCTGCCAACGACGCGTGGTTCCTGCCCTCGTAGCCTGCTTGTGGGGACCCTCAAAGCCGATGTAATACGTCTCTGTCCAAGGGGTGGGCCAAAAGTCACTTTTGAAAAAGTGGGAAGAATGGATCATTCTTTTCGGATGGGTCATCCTGTTCTCTGCCCAGGCGCCGACTGCTTCCTGCGAGTCGCAGAACGCACTTACAGTACCTGTCTTCAGGATGAAATCCTTTCGAAGATGAAGAGCATGGTCTCTTGAAAGTCCCAAGTTACGACTGCAACTGCGTCTCGCAGAATCCTTGGAGACTTGTGAACCATTGAGATAGAACCCACTGCGAGTCACACGCAAGGATAGAGTATTAAGTTGATGAGAAGCATCATGCTTCGGCATGATTGACTTATTTTTTTCTCGAGCACATGAGTTTAAAGAGTCTTCATTCCCCCTTTGTGTTGGGTTGAAAGCGGGACGATCGTGTTTGAAACGTTGCTCTGGACCGTAAAACAAACGCCGGAACACTTCGCTCAGGGCGTCTTTCTCCGGTGGATACCATGGTCTAAGGCGCAGACTCTTCTCTACGTGCTCCGGGCGTCCGCGTACTACACTGTATAACGTCGTCATTGAATTCGCCCCCTCCCTCAAGAGAGGATGAACCTTCATCGTAAGCATCAACGCGGGGCACTCTGGCGACGAGCTGCAGACGCTCGTCGGAACTCGTGCCCGCTTGCCCTTTGTGATAGTCATACGGTTGCGTCGTCGAACTCGAAATTCAGGACTTATTAACTCAAGGGCCACGAAGCTCCTTCAACTCGAACCCTCGAGTGCGTACAGGTTGCAGGAGCCTCGTGGCCGAACTAGCTTCGTGGAGTTCGAGTCTCGAACTAGGAGTCGAGACTGAACGATCACGAGGTGTTCGTGAACGCTTCTCGAAAACCTTAGGATTCAAGCTACCAGGACCTTCTCCTCATAAGTTCAGGTCTTCTATTGGCAATCCGAGAATCTCATTGCGTGGCTTCTAATAGAAGCTCAGGATTCTCCGCGTGTGAATCATCACCGCCTCACGTGAGCCAGTGTTTTCCAGCCCTCGAGCTCACAGTGACGTGGAAAGAGGCATCGCGGTCTCACATCGGGGATCACATGGATCGCAATGAGTCCCATATCTACCCCTGGGAATCTCAAGGCCAGGAAGTCACCGCAGCTAAAGTGTGATCCAAAGACAAGAGACCTGACTATCCTTCAATCATACTCTGACTTAGTCGAGTCGACTATGCTGGCAGAATCAGCGCTTTCGGAGATCTCGAGGAGCATCCGGCCACCGTGGATTATCCCGGGATGATACACGAGCAATGCGTACGAGTTGTGGTAGAACGTGCAGGAAGCGGCGAACAGAGTCTGAGGGCTCCAATCGCGAGATAACTGGATTTAATCAGTCCTGTGGCGCAGCAGCCCCACTCCAAAGGCGCGCCTTGAATTGCCCTGATCGCAATAGAGTCTTGCAGCTGCGCCCCCTACCTGGTGGTAGCGCACGCGCTGCTCGTAGAGCGCCGTTTTAACAACAGGTTTCTGAGCGCATAGCGAGTGAATCTTGTTAAATGCAGCATCTCCATGTGAACCTCATCAACAACTGAGCATGCGATGCGTAACTTACTCAGAGTGAGAGTCCAAGTTTAGGGTGAAAATGCTGATCGATAGCGAGTGCCTATTCTCGTCGGGCATTTTCCCGAGCAGTTATCCTAGCCGTTTTCCCGAGCACTACAGAAACCCACAACTCGTTGAAGATGGAAACTACATGCCAATTGTCTGAGATATGCGCTTTTAACTCCGGGTGCCACATTACTGTAGTACATGCTGCCTGAGGCTTTCTAGAGCTGATATTCGTCGTAGTCATATCGGCCTTCTGGCGCCGATCCTATTACCATGTCTGCATCGGTTTCATTGGCCACGATTCCCTGAGATAACGCAGGTCATTAACTGATGTTCTCCAGCTGCCGAGAGGTGCATGTGCCAATTTATCCATTCAGCTGATGCGATAACCGATTGCCTCATATTATGAGTACCTAGTATGCGACGTCCACGGCATTACGCGGCGATATCTTATCTAGAGCTGGGCCTCTGCAGGGACGAAGGACGACCTCCTACGGCGGCCCTTGGCTGGCGTGATTCCCGGATGATTACCTGGAGTATTTCACGAGTCGAGGCTGTGATTCGTGAGTGAGACCATTTGAGACGACAGCCGACTTGCATCCAGAGCTGCTTTCACTAAGCCTCGAGTTTGCGTTCCTATGATGATCTCGACCCCATAACCGTGTCCACAACGACCCCAATCCCTCCATTCCTGCAAGTGCAGACTATCTCTGGCATTGCTACGCGTTTCTGTCACAGAAACGGTATGAGAATATGATTTCCAGTCCTAACGCAGAGAGAAATGATGTCAGACCTCGGCGAGTCATTTGTTGAAGACAAAAGGAAATCCCTTGGATCTCAAGAGGATGATAGGAGCAGAGACCAGGGCGTAATGCATAATAGCCGCTGCTCTATCCAAAGTTATCCTGTAATATGCCTACATAGCGGCTTCATTTCAAGACCGATAAGCAGTCGGATGCATCAGAGTGAAGAAGTGCTCATTCGGATGGCACGGCTGATGGAAGCATTCCCAGCAGGACTGATGAGGAGGCGTAGAGGTACATTTCCTCTCAATCGCACTTACTTTGCTGTGCAGGAATGCTATGGCACCTACTCCGGAAAGTTCAGAATGGAAGCGCATGGAAATCCCTCTAAGAAGGTGAGAAAAAGACACGATAAAATCCACCACTTCGCATGAAAGTAGAGTGGGTACAGGTTGGCTTCTCGCTGTTACGGACATCCTTTCGACCGGTGCCGTCTTGAGGTTCTTGCGGAATAGATCCAGAGACAGAATCCGGGTCCAGTAGTGAGGATAAAAATAATGGTAACCTTTGCATGACAACTGAGTGTACTCACTGAATAAATTTGACAGGTCTGACTGGCCAAAAACATCTCCCTGCGCGGTACACGCACCAGGAGAGCTTCCAGCTCGTGTAAGAGCGATGATAGCTCCAGGACGTCTAGGCATCTTATCAGAGTGCATATCGTCTTTCGGGAGCCAATGAATTTCGTCCGCGTACATCGACCGTGTCGCTTTTGCCAAAGGGGAGAGGTGAGCCAGAATCGCGAAGCGCAGGTATCGGCCTCTCTGAGTCGCAGGGGGCCTACAGAGAGGAATCCGAGGGGCGCAGCGAAGTACGTGCCGCGAAGCACTGGCAATCAAGAGGAAGGGAGAGGGGGTTTACGTATCTATGCAAGTTCCTCGATTACAGATCGCCAGGACCGTACGCCAAATGAGTGCCTACTATGCTATCTTCGCGGGATTTGCGGTTCCGCAGCAGCCAATTTTTCATAAAATAGTTTCGAACCTGTGATCAATTTGAGTTTCTTAGTGACAGCAGTGAGGTCGGCTGCTGAAAAACGCTTTTTAGTATAATACGAATAGCCTAAAGCTAAGGAATGGTTTAACAGCCCCGACGAAAGCAAAGAACACGACCAGAGCTCGCTATGCGAAGTTT
>JABANP010000833.1:0-15660 GCA_013115135.1 Perkinsus olseni | reverse complement strand
ATCGTGAGTCATTGATGTACCAAACCCAACTCTAGTGGATTCTTAGAGGAATCTGTTATTAATATTATTGAGCATTACGCTCTACTAGCACAGCTTGTGTCCGATCTATGAAAGATATCAATTAAGGGACACATCCGCGCACAATTAAGGAAATAAACACAATGGATCACCACACCTCCCCCAGTTGACTCTCAACTACTAGGGGCATTCGCTGCTACAATATTTCGAACATGCTCCAAAACAACAGGGGAATCAGGGTCACCATTCAACTGCAAACCAACACTTCTCTTATGAACTTCAACAACTTTATAACGGGCCTTGTCCTTAACGGCGGGATTACAACGGCGAACCCAGCTACCAACAGGGAAAGACTTAAGATGGCCTTGAGGTTTTTTATCCTCCAAGTCCATAGTCTTCTGCATCACCAAGTCATCGACGGCAGCAAACTTTCGATCAAGAATGCTATTATAAGGTCGCTGGAAGAACGTCTCAAACGCCGTTAGACCATTATCTAGAGGGACCAAATTGACACACCGGTTGACATAAGCCAAATGGACCGACCACTCCCGCTTTTCAGCACGGCTCATCGTAGAGAACTTAGCTTTAACTGAGCCGATACATCGCTCAGCCTTACCATTCGAAAATGGCGAATGTCGGGGAACACCGCTCCAAGACACTCCTTGGCTGGACAACAGAGCGCGAAAGGTACGAGAAATATATCCTCCTCCGTTGTCACTCTTGAAGTGATGACACCACCCAATGCGCTCGCAGACACCACTCACAGCCCGGCAGAGTTCACGAGCTTCTAGTGAACGTAGAGGAACCAACCAACAAAAACTTGACAGGGCATCCACCAAAGCGACAAAATATCTAAAGCCAAACCGGTCTTTAACCAGCATATCCCCAATATCAGAGTATACCGTACACCAGACTCCATCCAAATCAGCAGTGGAGTCACCATAAGAAGAGCGGCCTCCAGAGGATGCGAGCTTGACCCTCTTCTCAACACACTGTGGACACTCCTTAATAACAGTCGCAGCAGCCTGCTTGAACTTAGGAGCCACGAAGTCTCTAGTAAACAAATACTGCACATATCTCAGCGAACAATGACCATTCGTCTCATGGTAGTGTCGAGCAAAATTAGAGAGCAAGGTAGGGTCGTTCGGCAGAAGGACACAAAATCTAGGCGGAACAGCTTCACCGTCTCTAAAGCGACACTCCACTACTAGTCCGTGCCTATCCAACGCATACCAACGGCCTTCATTCTTCAGTAGTCGTCTAAGGTAATCATTCTTGGACTCGTTAGACAGGAAGTCTCTCAACTCAGAGATAAAGGAGTCGCCATCCTGTACAGACCTTAACCACTTCACCACTTCATCTGGCTTTGCAGAGTCGATGTCCATCACTTGCGAGCAAACTTCCACAGGACCATTAATATCCGGCTCCTCCCCCAGTTCCTCGGAAGGGGCAGCAGTCTGTAAAGCCTTCAGATCAGTCGATGGAGTCGAAGAAGTAGTAGTAGTAGTATCTTCAACAGAGGAAATACCCCAAGAATTCAGCAGACGGCTTAATTCATCAGCCGCGGAATTATCAACACCCGCAATCTTTTCAAAAACTAAACGGACATTCATCTGATCAAGTAGATGACGGATGTCTTCAAGAGTATTCAGCATTCTCCTCAAAGCTAGGCGCTCAACACTCTTAGCATAAATGTGGTTGTCTCTCAACCAGGAAATGGCAGATTTACTGTCACTTACTATGGTCAACCGAAGAGGAGCTTCTCGATCCGCAGTGAACTCTTCCAACAAAGGCAGGTTGGCCAACAGTCCTTGAAGTATACACCATGCTTCTCGTCGATTCACATGCCAGGCAGACTGTGATTTGGAGAATGGCTTCGCACGAGACGACTCGAATGATCCAAGCTTAAAGATATAACCGAAACCAACTGAGCTGGCATCACACTCGAGAGTAGCATTATCACCGGACGCACTGCAGTGTTGACATGGTCGTTCAAAGTCATCCTTCACTATTGAAATCAATTTATCAAGTTGACGAACATGATCATCAGACAAATCTAATTTCGCATCCCAATCCCCTTTATAGGAGCCAACGATGCTTCTCATTACATCAACAGCAAGACGAGAGCGAGCATGACCAACCGGATAATCTGTAAGGAGACCAGCCAAGGCAAAATATTGCCTTTTTGACCTCACTGGAACGCGACAGAGCTCGTCGAAACGGGCAGTGTTACGCTTACAAAAGCACTTGAGAACACCATCCTCAATGCCCCAAAGTGAGCCTAAATGAGTCACTCTCTTCTGGCCAGAGTCCGGAGTCAAAATATCCTGTTTTGACTCTGGAAAGCTAAATCCGAATTTCGAAGCAGTCATCACCAGCATCTTCTTAAAGGCCGTAACATCACTGAAACTTCCCGACAAGGTGATGTCGTCGAGATAGACCCAGGCCCTATGGACCTTCCTACTTCCGCTCACAACATCGTACCGTACCGAGTGGAACCTTGGGGATAAGCTTGCCGTGTACCGAAGAAGGTAGTCCATCGCAAATTCTAACGATGATGGACCAGAACACAGGTTGTAATTACGCGATTACTGGAGTACGAAACTCCAGCAACGCGTAAGGGCAAACGAACATTTGTTCTCAATCTATAGAATGCTCGAGAACAATCGAGGGTACAGAAACTGTCCCCACGACGGTAGGAACCAAGAAGACGAGAGGTGAGCGTAGTAACATCAGCACTGAGATAACCGGCTCTTTCCGATATAGAATTCACTCCTCGACAATCACAGCAGGGCCGTATAGGAGTACTTTTTCCCGGTTGTCGTACCGGAAAAACCGTTATAGGAGGAAAGGGAGAGACGTCGGAGGCAGCATTCTCATCATCATCATCATCATCAACGGGCTCTTTCCGCCACCAGCTCTTATCAGTATAAGAGCCAATTTCATCGTGAAACAGCTTCTTCTCCTCAGGGGACAAGCGCTGAATCAGCTTACCAGAATAGTCACCGGAGTGGGTAAGGCCATCGATAGGACGCATAGCGCCCTGTAGATCCAATTCAAAACAATAGACTTGTTCTTCAGTATCACGTGGTTCATCAGGTCGTAGCTTCCTCACTCTCATCCTATAAGCTGGAGCGCTACTCAAATGAAACCACCGATCATCTTCTGGATCACAAGTATCATCAAATTTCTTGACCGGAGTGAAGTCTTCGTCAATAGTACCGATACGAGCCAGCAGAGGGGTCTGTTGGCTCTCTTCAACCAAAGCATCGGAAGAGCAGATGATCTTATTGTTACCAGCATCAATGAATACTCCAAGTGCAGCTATACCCTCCCATCCAAATGAATAAACCCGGAGACAGCGAGGGAACAATATGGAATGATAGTTGGCGGAAAGAACCATCATAGCGAATAAGTAGCTGGACGCAACCATTGAACTCACCTTAGTACCATCAGCGAGGGTTACTGAGTGTCTGATCTCCTTGTTGACCGAGCAGGGATACCCAGCATCCTCAAGTGATGTAAATAGGGGCCGTCCAATGAAGTTAAAAGTGGCTCCTGTATCGAATAGTGCGGCCTTCTCAATCTTCTCGTGAGAAGTTCCCACTGACAAGGGAGGGAAACAAATCTCCACCTTCCTAATAGCCGAGCCAATATCAGTAGACTGGTTGCTCTGAGAAGATTCATCACAGAGTACCATCGCCGAAGCCTTAGGGTCAGAGGACGGTGTCGTAGCAGGAGATTTTGAAGGAGCCGGTTTACCATTATCCGAAGATTTACCATCTGATAATTTCGTAGGCCTACTTTCATTCGACCTTAGCCTAGCTTCCTTCAATGCTAGCTTTGGACAGTTAGCCTTCACATGACCGGCTTCTCGGCAATAATGACAGATCTTATCAGAGGTCAAGTTAGGCGCAACCGTACCACCACTAGACACATTGAACGGTCTCGATGTCGTTGTAGCTGGTACTGGAGTTACAGTAGCAGAAGTAGTGGTGGTAGTAACTGAATCAGAAGGTAATGAGCCATTCTGCGATCGTCTAAATACACGCTCTTCTGATATAAGTCTTGATACTAAGTCGTTCAAAGAGGAAACACCCGTACCAATCAAAGTCGCCGCACTCAATGTCCATTTACCATTAACCGCCGAAGCAAATTGCAACGCAGATTGAGAGTCGTCAATCTCATTACCTAAGCATCTGGCCTCCTGCTGAGCATTCTCGAACCGTTGGGCAAAAGCTGAGAGCTGTTCAGATTTTCCTTGACGGAGCTGAAGCAGAGAGTTCCATGACTCAAGTTTACCGAAATCACCGCGACCATAGGCAGTCAATAAGCTACTAACTTCACGGCGAAGTTCAGATACCAACTCAGCATACGTACGAATAGCAACTGGGTAAACGACAGCTCTAGCTTCTCTACTAACTTGGCGTTTCAACATCTCTCTATACTCGAGAGCAGACCAACATTCCTCATTAGCCAGATCACGGAGATAAACCAATACCCTGCGGATGGAGCGAGAATCGTCCTTCCCAGAGAAACTACCTCCTTGAAGAAGCTCAACATTACTAACAGTCTTCCTAGCATCCCGCCGATCTTGAGATGTGATGGGGCCTCCAACACCAGAGAAAACCGGCAGCAGACTGTCTATGCCAGAAGGCGTTGCTTCAGAAGCTTGGCCTTTTGACAATGAAGTAGAACTCGATTCGACCTTGACCGGTTGCACAGCTGGTTGGCTCCCAGAAGAAGAAGGGTTCTGAGGAGTCGGAGAGGACTGTCGATAGTAAAAAGGAAACCTGTCGGGAAAAGAGGGCTCGAAGATACTCGCTTTGTCAAAGTTCAAGAACTTCAACGCAGTGATTTTCCTCGCCCTAATATCCCTTTCACGAGAGGCTTCAATGGAGTCGGACAATCCAAGGTCATCGATAAAGTGTGGCCAAACGTAGTCAAAGAAGTTAGTCAATAAGACCTCACTCGGCTTCGAAGAAAGCGTTGTCTCCAAGTAATACTCTCCACAACGCCAAATAAAGTCACCAGCCGAATCAAGAGTAACGTCCTTCTCTTTCAACGCGCCACCAACCATCGCCTGAAATTTGGGCATGATAATCCCAAGTCTTAAAGGCTTGCCCAAACATAGAGACTCAACATTGTCCAACACCAAATCATCAATCTCACTCAAGGGTAAGTCGTCGTTGTCTGAATTAGATGTCGCCCGAGGTGCCATATCGTGAGTCATTGATGTACCAAACCCAACTCTAGTGGATTCTTAGAGGAATCTGTTATTAATATTATTGAGCATTACGCTCTACTAGCACAGCTTGTGTCCGATCTATGAAAGATATCAATTAAGGGACACATCCGCGCACAATTAAGGAAATAAACACAATGGATCACCACACCTCCCCCAGTTGACTATCAACTACTAGGGGCGTTCGCTGCTACAATATTTCGAACATGCTCCAAAACAACAGGGGAATCAGGCAGGGGCGGCGATGAGGGGGGGCCCGGGGGGGCAGCCGCCCCCCGGCGGCTCCCCGTGGACCCTCCCGGAGGGGGGGCGACATATAGGGGTAGCATGCACCGGATAGTGCCTACCCAGGCACACCAAAGTGGTTTGATCAACGCAGGCTCAGGGTCAGAAGGCGCGCGCGATTCTGCTTGCACGCGCGCGTCAAGGAACGCGTCATCATTGACAGTTCATGGGATTTATCGGAAACAATCTCACCGTAAGATGGAGTGCGTTTGATTCATTAATTCATTCATTCAGTTTTCTTGATTGCAGCGTAATCATCTGACCCGCTCTTTCTCTCTGCTTACGATGGAACCATTTCTAAAGAGAGGACGCACGGGATCGGAGTACCCTGGGGATATATCAGCGACCAAGGCGGATGGCAGGGTGGAGGTCAAGGGGAAAAAATTCCCCTCTAATGCTGGTGGACGCTCATTCCTGCCAGCCTGGCAAGAAAAATATGCCTGGTTGGAATACTCCGCTGAGAAAGATAGTGTGTTTTGTTATCACTGCCGGCACTTCGGGGCCCCAAGAGCGGCAAAGTCATCCCCGTTTTTTGGCGACCCGAATGGGTTCTCTAACTGGAAAAAGGCGACCCAGAGGTTTGAGGAGCATGCTGCGAGCGACTATCACAGGAACGCTATGGAGGCCTTCCTCGATTGGTCTCTCATGAAGGAAAGTGGTCAGTCTGTGGCGGCGTCGCTCGCGAAGCAAAATGAGAAGGTCATTCGCGAGAACCGACACTATCTGAAAGTGATCTTACAGTGTGTGGTTTTCTGCTGTAAACAAGGAATAGCCTTGCGTGGCCATAGAGAGAACCTCTCGGCTGAAGGAAATGCATCTAACAATCCAGGAAATTTCCTGGAGTTGGCTCGGTTGCTCAGCCGGTTCGATGACGTTGTCAAGGAGAGGATGACCACAGGGCCCGGCAACTCGAGATATCTCCATCACAGCATCCAGGATGACCTGATAGGATCTGCAGCGACTCTCATCCGGCGAAGCGTGGCCTCAGAGGTGGGAGGGTGTGGCGCCTTCAGCCTCATCTGCGATGAGGCGAAGGATATCTCGCACAGCGAGAGATTGTCGCTCTGCGTTAGATATGTCCACGACTGCCAAATACGTGAAGAATTCCTTGCCTTCGCCAGATGTGATAAACTCGACGCTGCCAGTCTAACTACCACCATATTCGAGACCCTCGGCAATGTTGGGATAAGCCCGAGCCTGATGGTCAGTCAATGTTATGATGGAGCGAGCGTTATGAAGGGTCAGGTCTCGGGAGTATCCCAACGGGTCCGTGACAGAGCAAGTCCGTCAAAGTCAGCTGTCTATATCCATTGTTTTGCCCATCGGGTAAATTTGGTCGTTGTTCATATCTGCCGAGCTGAGGCTTTCGCCGCTGTCTTTCAGCTATGTCAAGATTTGCATCACTTCCTTGCTACGTCGGTTGTGAGCCCCATTTTCAAGAAAAAGCAGGAGGAAGGGCGGCCTGGCGAGCAGGTCAGAATGGTTCCTGCATTGAGCGAGACTCGCTGGACTTGTCAGTACCGAGCTCTTGACACGTTGGTCGTGACCATGCCCTCAATATTCGACACTCTAGATTTCTTCGAAGGGGAAGGAGGAGATCGTGGTGGGACAGCTCGTGGGCTTCGACTAAGGTTGGATGCAGAATTTATGGTGAAACTTATCACAATGAGATGGGTGTTGCATATGACCGCAGATGTGGCGGAGTCTCTGCAGGACAAAGAGCATACTTTGGCACGAGGGCTGGCCGACGTAGACAACGTACTCACACGCCTGCACAGGCCACCGTTGGCAGAGGTCGATGAGGTTTGGAATGAGCTGTGGACCGAAGCTCAATCGCTCATCGAAGTGCTCGAAATTCCGGAGTTAGCCGGCCGAAGGCGACGACGAGTGCGCGCTGACTACCGAGCCACAGGTGTCACTTCAGATGACTTCCGCAAGGACATGTTCGTTCCTCTATGCAAGAGCGTGCGCTTCGAGCTGTTGAGGCGCTTTAAAGCGCCAGAGAATGTTCCGGTCTACGCAGGGGGTGATGGCATTGACTCCTGGATGTGAACGTTTCCTCAACGAGGATGACCTGATCGGGATATTTCGTCATTACAATCCCGAAGAGTCTACTTCAGCGAGGCCTCTAAAAACTAGAGATCGCTCTTCTCCGTGACGTTTTTGAGAGGGGGAGGAGAGGATATGCCACAGGATCTGCTGAGCTTCTATAAATTCCTCAAACCTCAAGAGAGGGTACTCAGCCACATGGTGGGGTTGCTGAGAATAGCCCTATCGCTCCCCATATCATCGGCGACAAGCGAGCGGAGCTTCTCCACTATGAGAAGGATTATGAACTACCTCCGCAATAGCACCGGTGACAAGAGGCTCTCTGACCTTGGGGTACTTAACGTCGCCCGGGAGAGATTGGAGAAACTCAACCTTGATGATGTTATTGATCGTTTTGCCGAATCCAACCGACGCATGCTGTTGAAATAAATTTCTTTTTCCGATCAGTATCAGTATATGTATTTTACACGATTTTTCTGGATTTTCTGGGTGTTGCGTTGCTTTTGCTCGCCCCCCGACGGATTTGCTCAGCCCTCCGCCGCCCCCCGGCACCTGCTGCCCTGGCGCCGCCACTGGAATCAGGGTCACCATTCAATCGCAAACCAACACTTCTCTTATGAACTTCGACAACTTTATAGCGGGCTTTACCCTTAACGGCGGGATTACAACGGCGAACCCAGCTATCAACAGGGAAAAGACTTGAGATGGCCTTGAGGTTTTTATCCTCCAAGTCCATAGTCTTTCTGCATCACCAAGTCATCGACGGCAGCAAATTTTCGATCAAGAATGCTATTATAGGGTCGCTGGAAGAACGTCTCGAAACGCCGTTAGACCATTATCTAGAGGGACCAAATTGACACACCGGTTGACATAAGCCAAATGGACCGACCACTCCCGCTTTTCAGCACGGCTCATCGTAGAGAACTTAGCTTTAACTGAGCCGATACATCGCTCAGCCTTACCATTCGAAAATGGCGAATGTCGGGGAACACCGCTCCAAGACACTCCTTGGCTGGACAACAGAGCGCGAAAGGTACGAGAAATATATCCTCCTCCGTTGTCACTCTTGGAAGTGATGACACCACCCAATGCGCTCGCAGACACCACTCACAGCCCGGCAGAGTTCACGGGCTTCCAGTGAACGTAGAGGAACCAACCAACAAAAACTTGAAAGGGCATCCACCAAAGCGACAAAATATCTAAAAGCCAAACCGGTCTTTAACCAGCATATCCCCAATATCAGAGTATACCGTACACCAGACTCCATCCAAATCAGCAGTGGAGTCACCATAAGAAGAGCGGCCTCCAGAGGATGCGAGCTTGACCCTCTTCTCAACACACTGTGGACACTCCTTAATAACAGTCGCAGCAGCCTGCTTGAACTTAGGAGCCACGAAGTCTCTAGTAAACAAATACTGCACATATCTCAGCGAACAATGACCATTCGTCTCATGGTAGTGTCGGGCAAAATTAGAGAGCAAGGTAGGGTCGTTCGGCAGAAGGACACAAAATCTAGGCGGAACAGCTTCACCGTCTCTAAAGCGACACTCCACTACTAGTCCGTGCCTATCCAACGCATACCAACGGCCTTCATTCTTCAGTAGTCGTCTAAGGTAATCATTCTTGGACTCGTTAGACAGGAAGTCTCTCAACTCAGAGATAAAGGAGTCGCCATCCTGTACAGACCTTAACCACTTCACCACTTCATCTGGCTTTGCAGAGTCGATGTCCATCACTTGCGAGCAAACTTCCACAGGACCATTAATATCCGGCTCCTCCCCCAGTTCCTCGGAAGGGGCAGCAGTCTGTAAAGCCTTCAGATCAGTCGATGGAGTCGAAGAAGTAGTAGTAGTAGTAGTAGTAGTAGTAGTATCTTCAACAGAGGAAATACCCCAAGAATTCAGCAGACGGCTTAATTCATCAGCCGCGGAATTATCAACACCCGCAATCTTTTCAAAAACTAAACGGACATTCATCTGATCAAGTAGATGACGGATGTCTTCAAGAGTATTCAGCATTCTCCTCAAAGCTAGGCGCTCAACACTCTTAGCATAAATGTGGTTGTCTCTCAACCAGGAAATGGCAGATTTACTGTCACTTACTATGGTCAACCGAAGAGGAGCTTCTCGATCCGCAGTGAACTCTTCCAACAAAGGCAGGTTGGCCAACAGTCCTTGAAGTATACACCATGCTTCTCGTCGATTCACATGCCAGGCAGACTGTGATTTGGAGAATGGCTTCGCACGAGACGACTCGAATGATCCAAGCTTAAAGATATAACCGAAACCAACTGAGCTGGCATCACACTCGAGAGTAGCATTATCACCGGACGCACTGCAGTGTTGACATGGTCGTTCAAAGTCATCCTTCACTATTGAAATCAATTTATCAAGTTGACGAACATGATCATCAGACAAATCTAATTTCGCATCCCAATCCCCTTTATAGGAGCCAACGATGCTTCTCATTACATCAACAGCAAGACGAGAGCGAGCATGACCAACCGGATAATCTGTAAGGAGACCAGCCAAGGCAAAATATTGCCTTTTTGACCTCACTGGAACGCGACAGAGCTCGTCGAAACGGGCAGTGTTACGCTTACAAAAGCACTTGAGAACACCATCCTCAATGCCCCAAAGTGAGCCTAAATGAGTCACTCTCTTCTGGCCAGAGTCCGGAGTCAAAATATCCTGTTTTGACTCTGGAAAGCTAAATCCGAATTTCGAATTTCTGCTAGTTCTCCCTGAGAGGACGTTGAGGAAGGTGGACTTGCCGCTCCCGGATGGACCCATAATGGCCGTCAGCCGCCCAGACTGGATCGAGCCCGACAGGTCGTTTAGTATCTGACATACTGGCCGGCGTGGCTCGGAAAGAAAGTTTTAGGAGATAAAATAGAAGACGTCTTAAATTGAATTCTGAAAATCAGTAACCATCAGTTGTTGGCTTCCCACACCGTGGTTGTAACCGCTTGTATTGGGTCATGGTTATCAGGCGAGTAGAAGTAGAAGCAAGCAGGTGGAGCATCTCTCGAGGAACCCTTTGGACCGACAGGTGACGATCAGTGGCAATAACACTGTCACGGTATCGTTTATTCACTATCAACAATGAACTTTCCGCTGACTACAAATTCACAGTCCGAATTGATACTGAGTGAAAGATGTCGTCTACAGGAGCTTGTTCGACCTTTAACTGCTACGCAAGAATTTTTCGCCTGTAAAAACTATTCTTTGCCGAGAAAATATTTTCCGGTAGCGTCTTCCCGAACGTCCATATCATCATCATCTCTGCCTTTGCGTCATGTTACGAGCCGGGCGATGAAAATCAGTCCACCAGCGGTGATGGTCAAAGCGCTCCTTCTCACCTTCCTCGGGTTTCCCTCGATCGGGACTTCATACTTCATGTTAGAATACTCTAATGATATTCGTGACGGCGCGTTAACTGATGACGAATGAGGCTTAGAGTCCCACAATCTCGTCCGGGCTCACCTTTGTTGTCAGATGCGCTCATTTGTGGTGAAATTCAATTCAATTCAATTCAATTCAAACTTTATTGCCGGGCATTACAAGCATATAGCTTATCGCCCATTCACACAATCCGCGCAAGTGGGTCGTGGGCGCGGTGAGGTCGACCAAGAACAATATTACAGTTTACATCCTGAATGAGTAGCAAGAGAAAGTGTGGTGCGAAGCATCTCCTCAGTGGAATAGAGAAGAAGTGCGAGACGACGATCTGTATCACTATCTCGAGTCTGTGGCGGCCAGCCGTGTGGCCGATAAGAGGCTAAGACGGGACAGACAAGCAATAAATGTGAAATGGTATACGTGGCAGAATGGCATAAAGGGCACGTTACGGGGGTGAAAGAAAGGTAGGACTCCTAGTCTGAGACGGTAGAGCAAGCATTGTTCCGGACGCCCGAGGGACATAGAATGGATTACATCGGTGCTCCAGGAGTAGGACCCACCAGGCATAAAGGCCTCGCCGGGTAGACGGGACTGAGTGCTGTTCCAGGTTATCGATTTTCGACGATGTAGTCGAGTGAGTGCACTTGCCCAGGACTCGGTCAGCTCTAGCGGTGCCAATAGTAGTTGATGCTTAGCTCGTTGATCGACGTCGTCGTGTAGGGCGAGGCCGACGTGAGCCTTGATCCAGAGAGCTGCCAGGATTGGGTCACTACCCGCCAAGTGTTGAAGGTGGTGACGTAGAAGGAGCAGCGTGTCTAGACATTCCCATACAGTTTGCCGTAGAGACGAGTTCTGGATCCAGCCCTCATTGAGAAGTTGTAGAACTCCCTTATTATCGTTGATGATCAGGAGCTTGTTAGACTTGGCTAGGTGCTGGACACAGTGTGGGAGCTGTAGGACATCTGTAACTGCTCTGGTTATTCCCACCATCTCTGCCTCTGTAGATGATTGGATGTGATTGCTAAGGGGCCCTTCTCCCTGATAATCCCGGTGATCCGGTCGTTACATTCTTTCTCAGATTATGTAACCGTTACATCTCCTCAGATCATTCTATACAATTGTCTTTCAGATCATAACCTTCGTCTCTATTATAACCCACCACTTCGCCTTTGGGGATGTTCCGGGGTACTTCCCCTCCACCTGACCCTGGAGAGTGAGCTTCCGCCCGAGCCGGAGGGACAGGATTATAAATTGGCGATACTCCAGAAATTTGACGACTACCGTCTAGACCACTACAATCTATTACTAGTGGATGCGTCCCATAAGTACTTAGGCGGAGTTGGACACGACTGCAGGGCAGGATATGCATGGACCCTGCTTCTCAACGAGGCCTCACCGCAAGCACCACAGTATACCATAGTCCTCATGATACCAGGTAGGGGTGGTAGTCGTGGGAGTCGAGGGCAACCGGTGGAGAAGTATCGACGTTGCCGTGGGCAGTCTGGTCAATCTATTGATGAGATTGTCCCAGTGGGTAGTGAGTAGTACCGTGAGTTCAGGGACATCTAAGAGACGCTTCGTGTGACCAGCATTGGTGAGAATGCTGCAGCCAAGGATGGTCTTCACCGCACGGGAGTAGGCTCCTTCTAGTAAGCTCCAACGGTCCTTCGAAAGCCCAAAAGCCCAAGCCGTGCTTCCATAAGTCAGGATGGGGAGGACGAACTGTGTGAAAAGTTGCCTCATAGTCACAAGGGGGGTGTCCGACAGCCGGCTCAAGACGCCAACTTTAGAAGCACATTTCCCACGAATTTTTCGGATTTGCGCCTCCCAGTGTAGACGATCATCGAATGTAATTCCGAGGATGACCAATTTTTCGACGGGATCTATATAGGTGTTGTTGATCAATATCTGATATTTTTGTATGTCAGTCCGTTTTCGACCCCCGGAAATAGATAAGACCCACTTTATCTTCTGCTAATAACATTCCGTTGTCGGAGAGCCACTGTTCTATGTGGGAAATTGTGAAATTGATTTTTCGATCTACTTCTCGTTGGGTATCGCCTTCACACCAGAAGAGGATGTCATCTGCATAGGCGCAGAACCCAGCTAGCCTGAGGTCATCCGGTGCCCGCTCTTTGAGGTTGGACAGGAGCGTAAGCAGAGGATTGATGTAAATTGCCCACAAGATGGGGAGAGCACTGCTCCTTGTGGGAGGCCTTGGCGTTGCTTGCGCCACGTGGAGTGAGCACCATTTATGTCGACATAGAATTTGCGCCCTCGCAGAAACGCCCTGAGAAACCGGAGAAGTTTATAGCTGGTGCCCCCTCAAAAGCCGGGCCTCTAACACGTCTAAGTCGCAGGTATCGTATGCTTTCCGCAGGTCCAAGCTAACGAGACCAACCAATTTCCGGTGAGAAGTTGCTAAACGAATTTCATCACTAAGATAGGATAGCTCTTCTTCAGTGCTTCTACCCGGCCTAAACCCAAATTGATACGGGCTGATGGGGCTTACTTGGGGGGGTACCCGTTCGAGGCCTATTTCTATCCTGTAAAGGATCATATTTTCCACTAAGCGAGCAAGAAGATTAGTTACGCAAATAGGCCTATAGTCAGCACAGGGGGTTGCTAAGGAGCGGGGAGGTTTCTTGCGGAGCAGCACCACTCGGCCTTGTCGCCAGTGATGGGGGACTTGGGCAGTAGCATAACATTTGTTAATGAGGTCAAGACAAGAGGTGTGTCCTCGGTCGGAAGCCTCACGTAACAGCTTAGTAGGAAGGTCATCCGGACCAGGGGCCGAAGTGGTTTTTAGGCGATGTAGAGCTCGCTTATATTCCTCTAATGAGAAGGGTGACGATTGATGGTGGGCTAGGAGTTGTGCTTCAGAAAGCTGACAGAACTGCAGGACGTTTGCTTGCTCAGAAGACCAGCATTTAAATCGTTCAGCATGATGTGCCCGTCGCCGCCATAACGACTTGGTAGTAGTAGAAAGTCTGCTCCTGTAGATGTCGTGAGTTAAATAGGTAGCATACTTGTTCGCAGCTGAGATACCAACCTCTCCCTCAACATCAACTCCCTGTGTGACCGTACATCCTAAACTCATAGATTTGACTACCTTCCAAATCTTACGTGAACCTGTAGATAATTTACTAGTAAAAGATTTCCACGCCTTCAATTTTGCTGATCGAATGGTAGAATAATACTTATGTGAAACACGCCGGAGGGTAGATTGAAGGCGGTCATATGGTAATCCCGATTCTTGACGACGAATAATAGCACGCCGGATCCGATTCTTGCTAAGACGCAAGTCATTCAGAGTCGTATTCAGAAGTATTTCGCGGCTGGCATACTGCCACGAGGGATACTTGCTTTCGCTGCAGTTTTAAAGGCGTGGAGTAAAGCCGTATGCAATCGAGAGACGGAGAGGTTCCAATCAATATTCTCTAACTGGGAATCAAGGACGCTACGATATTTTTCCAATCCGCACGCTTAAAATTCCAGAACGTATGAGTTGGCTTTGAACCACCCCTTTTTGCGAACTGTGAGGTACTACGCACACGAACCAGGGCCGGTAGATGATCCGAGGCTGCCAATGCATTGTCTAGGACTCTGCGGGTGGCTGTCGGAAGCAGGTCCTTACTCAGAGCCGCGATATCGATAGTCGAAGTACCACGAGGGCCAAAAATAGGTTGGTGGGTCTGTAACGGAACACAGGCATCGATGATGATGTTGTCGTAGCCAGTCCGAGATAGCACATCCTCGTGGATCAGGTTGGAGTTGGTGGTCTGGAGACCAGGTGGGATGATGGGCGTTCACGTCACCCACTAGTAGACTATTATGACGTGGCAGCTCGGGTAGTGGAATGTGGTCTAAAGAGGAAGCTGTTGGACGGACATATAAGTTGGTGACCGTCAGACTGGTCCCAGAGGGAGGCGTAAGGTGTACGCCCAAAGCAGAGTACTCATAGTTAGTAGCAGATAATGGAACCACCATTGCTCGACGGCTTTGGAGAGGTTGGCGAACTAGGGTCACCAAGCCACTACTCCTGCGCCCTCGCCGTGAGGGTGGTGCTGTTGGAGACGGTGGAAGTTGTTCTCCCAGAATGGTACCATCTTTTCACCACCCCCACAGGTCCTTACGCGTCAGCGTCGCGTGGGGGTGGCCGGCTTTGCCGGTACGAAGTAGGGACCGAACCTGCCACACTCATACGTTCCCCTTGCTGGTAACTGGGTGCTGGTGAGGCGACCAACCCTACCTCATAACTCTCACAGTAGCGTCTTTCGTAAGACAGCGTCTAGAATGCGTCGGCCGGATTGTTCTCTCTCACTCATTCATAGTCGATGATTCTCACTCTCTCTACTGCGATTCCCCTCTTCCTCTTTTACTTGTATCATCTACTACCTGTCATTATGCCACACCACTATCGTACTCGCAAGCTGCCACGACGACCAGCAGATGGACAGAAGCCCCTCTCTATCTTATCCTACAACATAAATGGTCTAGTGGGTAGTAAATGGGAGCTACTCCAATACTTACGTTACGTCAAGCCTGATGTCGTCTGCTTGCAAGAAACTCATCATGGTGAGCTCAGTACCCTCAAGTTCAGAGGATATCAGACGTTTCAGTGGAGCGAAAAATGAAGGACCGCGACCAAAACGTGCGCGC
>JABANP010000832.1:0-15698 GCA_013115135.1 Perkinsus olseni | reverse complement strand
GGCGATAGACGTTGCAGGAACAGCGCAAGACGTCATCGCCTGTGGAGAAAGGACCGCGGGTTGGCTCAGCCGGAATCCCCTTACACGTAGAGTTCTCACTAACGTAGGAACCCAACATCACAGTCGTAGCTAAATCTAATGGATTGCTACTCAATTGCACTAGTGAGACCACTACAGATAGACCAAGTGCTAGTCGAACGAGATCACAACGTAAGAGCAACTGCTCCTAGTCGTAAGCGAAGCACGTTCACAGTCAAAGAGAGAGCACGTAGCAACAGTAGCTACAGTCGTCTAAACTCAATCTTCAGCTATAGCTCTAACTCTGTCTTTTTGGTCGTAGCTCTGTCTTCTTCTTCGACGCGCCCGAAACGGTCAGTCGTTTCGATGCCAGAAGATACGTTGCGAAGATACGTCGTCATCTTGGGCACTTCAGTCGTCTTGGCCTTCCTTCTCGTTATCCCGCGGCTACGCGCATTGGCCACGGGAGACGTTGACCTAAGTGAATCCCATCATAATTGACGTATACACCCAACGTTCACAAAGCTACGATGACAATCCTCAAAGAATAAAAATGGAAAAATAACTACTAGTCGTCATCATCTATTAGTCGTCAAATAATCTAGTCGTCTACACAATCCTTCTAGTCGTCCTAGTCGTCACATACCGTAGTACCTCAAGTCGTCTACCGAAAAAAACTAGTTGTCGTTGTCCTCATCCATGACGTAGTCACGATAGTAAACACGTTGCTCAGCCTGTCGTAGGGCATCCAAACGTACAACCGAATCAACGTTACCAACGTTGAAGAGTTGAAGATGGACCTCGTACTTAGCGAAGACGTTGGACATAGCTTCCCCGACGTTGTGATGCAACTCGTCAGCCAGACCGACACTGCCGTTAGCTCTGGCGTGGTCACACAACGCGGCCAAAAAAACGTGCCCTTATACAGACCGAGTAAACGTAAGTACGCGTAGTGAACACTCATCGGAATACGTTGACACGTACGGGCGTTCAAGTTAGCGTCGTTGGGTAGTGTAGGCACCCCGAGCACGTGGTAGGTGGTAGAGACGTCCCAGCAACGTAGCGCCGACAAAAACCCTTCGACGACCGACCAACGTAAAAGCTCTCCCAACGTAGAGATAACGTACTCCTCCGTCAAGTGCTCGTCGTCAACCATCTGCGACGTAATAGTGGCGTTATCCTGAACGTCGAAGTAGCTCCTGCCCGAACGTACAAATAGACGTAGACGTGGATCCATACGGAACCACGTGCCGGAGTCTACTAGTAGAGGCAAAGCCAGCGTCAAACCACATAACGTAACCTCGAAGGGAGTCAAGTACGTTGGGTCGATCTTCGGTACGGTGTTGAACGTAAGCAGACCAGACGTCCAAATAGTCGGCGTAGTAACCCTGGTGCTGGTGGCACGTGGAGGAACGTGAGCAGGACCCAAACTACGTATATTAACGTTGTAATCGCTGACGTCCAACACGGGCCCCTGGTGACGTGTAATAACACCAAGCTCGGCGTTGGGGGCCCAGATCTTGCGGCGAAACACGTCCATGGCGCGGTGCGTAGTCGTTGAGAACGGATTGAGGTCGTTAGCAAGACGTGCTGCCGCGAGATCCACCAACCGATCCTTCGCCACGTTGAAGGGGATAGCCTCGACGTTCTTGAGGGTGTCCAGACGACGTAGGAGGTCTCTAGCTTCTTCTCTGATGTTGTCGTCTTCAGCACCTCTAACACGTCCAACGAGGTCGTCGAGAGTCAAGTCGTTATCCATGACGGGGGAAAAGAAAAGGGGGGAGCGGACGTTGTACGAGTGACGTCAACACGCTACAATACATCCAACGTAGGGGCGCAAATATACAAGGACAAGCCACACGAGAACTAGGGCGGCGATTACCGATCTACTTCTACGTCTAATAGCACGTCACGGAAGTCGTGAGGGCCGAGGAACAACACGCTAAGCCCGTGCTTAAGCCAAAAATTGAGGAAAGAGCAAGAGTCGTCAAGAGTGCAAGACGTGCGAATGGCGCTACTTAGCTAAACTACTCCCTACCGCTACGCAGCCCAACCATGATTAGTTGGGGGTAGATGACCATTCACGTAGTCGAGCAACTCCGCCAACTCTCTTCCTCTAGCCCTCGTGAGTGATCTGCTTGATGGTCTGACGTAGATGACGTTCTCAATAGCCGTGTTGAAGCAGTCTTTGTCGTTGTTGTCAACCGTCTTGATGAGGGGGGCCCTCCTTCTCGACGTTCATGGGTTGAACCTTGACGTTGCTGTTGCCATCGTCGTCGACCACTCGAGCAAGACCAGTGTACGAGTCGTCCAACCGTCACAAAACCAAGGACCCTACCATTGGAGTCGTCTTCACGAACTTGCCGAAGGTATGACGGACGTTGGACCCCAACGTAACCCCCCAAGGTGTCTAGTGGGGTGTAGTATTGTCGATCACGGAGGGTCTTCTTCCACTCCTTCTTGTCGTTGTTTGACTCGTCGTTGACCTCCTCCTTGGCATTGAAGTCTCGACAGCATCGCCGCCAGTCGTCGTGCTAGGGGAGTCATGAAGACGTCTTGATGATGATCATCTTCTTCCTCCTCAGGTGATGCCTCCTCGTCTTCACAGATGCCCTCAACATCAACGGCGGTAGAGTCGACTGTGTCGTTAGCATGATGGTTACCAACGTTTCTCAATGGTGTTGAGGTCGACCCATTTCCAACCATAGGACCGATGTCGCCTTTGCCAGTGGAATACTCAATTAGTCGTCTGGAATTGCGACCATCGTCCACGACGGACGCGTCCTGAGGAATCATAGATCCGCGTTGGGAACCACCGTAGTCGTCCTGCTGGTTGTCGTCGTTGTTGTTGGTGGCGGAGTCGTCGTCCAGAACGTCTCCTTCTTCCCCTTCGGACCTAGGTGGAGGCCAGTCCGCCTTCTCCATGGCAGTAGTATACCGTTGACGACGTATGAGGTCGAGGTCGTTGTCAGAGTCGACAGGAATACTCCTGATAGAGCCATCGGAGTCGACGAATACCCTTGTGCCTTTGGCGTAGTAGTTGTGGATGACGTCGTGTAGTCCAGTGGCGTAGTGGACGTTGGCTAAGGGGTAAGTCTCAGGCTCTCCATACTCCACGGGTACGTAGACCTCAGTCTCCTCGTCATTGTTGGTGACGTCTCCAACACCTGGTAGTATGATACAGGAGTTACCTCCACTATCGCCGAACCACGTAGCTTTGTCACAGTTGATGGCCCAGACCATGACGTCTCTAGGTGCCCGCCAACCCTCAAGTCGCCGGCCTTCGTCGTGAACACGATGTCGTAGATCTTGGGAGTGTAGGCACCTTCTCGGTCTCGAGCGTATCGATCTAGAAGACGTTCTTGCTTCAGACGCCAGTAGTCCAAGTAGTCGTTCAAGGTAACCGCCGTACGTTGCTTGATGGCGTCTACCATAGGAATAGTATCCCTCAGAACCTTTATGGTGTCAACGTCGGTGTGCTTGAGCCGTAGAGACTCCCAATCCACCACGTCAGTAAGACCTTCTTGATCACCTGGGAGTCGGCTTTTGTAGACGTAGTGCAGCTCAGCTGGACTCACGTTGGCCCAGCCCCTGGGGGTCGTCTTGTAGGCTCTGACCGACAGTAGTAGTCGTTGATGAATGAGTCCTCAATGTGAGAGCGCTCCGTAAGATGACGTGACTCTCTGATAGCCTTGACGACGTCTGCCATGTCCTTGTGGGAGCGTTCCCAGAATGACAAGTACTGACCGTACCCCGGCAAGACGTAGTGCTTGGTACCATGGCGTTGTAGAACTCGACGGACTTGTCTTGACGTCAGGCTGGTGCGGTCGTGGTCGCTCAGAACAACCGAAGGTGATCCATGCTCACAGAACACTCCGTGTATGGCGTTAGCAACCGTCTTCGCCTTAACGTCATGGAGTGGTCGTGCAGCAGTAAATCCGCTGACGTAGTCTTGAACAAGAAGTATATAGCACGGATCACTGCCGTTGGTCTTCTTGTCGTTGAACTTTGTAACCTTGTCGTATGGCCCTGCCATGTCTATCCCAACCAACTGCCATAGCCCAGTAGTCAACAGGTCCTGGACGTGGTTGGTGACGTAGTTAAGTTGGCGTGTAGCCCGAGCCTTGATGCAGGACGTACACGAGCGCACGGTAGGGCGACCTGTGCATTAATTGATTTAAAAAATCAGAAATGTTCAGTTTTTCACGCTGAACACAATGGTGTATGCCCCATTCTCTAACTCTCAGTAGTTACTGAGTTCGTCTAGACTGAAAAATCTACTTGCAAAACACACTGAGGACACAATAATCCTGCACGCAAACGCAAACGATCCACTGTGCACGAGGTCCGTCACTGACCAATATATTGAGACAGCTGAAACAAATCGTCTTTCGGAATGTATTAGCTTGATTTTGTCATGGCACCCCGTGTTCCCTGCAAGGAGAGATACTGCTTTCTCTGCGGGAAACAGCACAATGGCAAAGGGTCCAAGACGTCTTTCCCTTCCATTCGTGAGAGAATATTGCTGCTCTGGGGGGACCAGACCAACGAGATGATCAGTTTGAACAATGCTCCCAGTAAGGTATGCAGCTGGTGTAATATCCAGCTCTGCACGGATCCGAAGAACTATATCGAGAACTGGACAAAGAAGGGTGTGCAGACCCGCAGCTCTTCCCCGCCGATTCCTGGAGGCAAGGAGGTTCCAATTAATTGGTCCACCTTGCCATTCTGTGATGGTGATGCCGAAAAGGACTGCTACTTCTGCTCGAACATGGGGTCCAAGAAGAAAGTGCCTCACCGCTCAAGGACCGGGAGGCCGAAGAAGCTCATCCCTTCGTCTCCCAGCACTGTGGCTGACACTTCGACCTCTCCCAATGATCCAGTTCCTGTTACGCTGCTTGTCAGTAGGGATTTGTTGGGTCCCGAGGCTGAGGCAGTCGAGGATGCTATCGAGTTTTCGCAACTGAGCACCTCAATCAAGCACGCTGTGTTAGTTGGAACCTCTGACGAAGCCGGATTGGCTGGTCAAGTCAGTACAAGCTGTGCATCGGCATTCAGAAAGAGGGTTGGTCAGCAGAAGGGCAGCGAGTTAGTTATGCCAAGAATACGTGGTAAGCCAGCTACATACAAGCAAACATACTCCAGGGAATCTCGATGCCGAATAGAGGTGAGTATTGATGTGCTGAATAAGATACAAACTACAGCTTTCAACCCGAATACACGAGAGTCTCGTGTATGAGTATTTTGTGTATGACTATTCGGTGTACGAGTATTTCGTGTACGATTAGGAAGTGTATGAGTATTGGAGACATGAGTCGAAAATGTACGACTATTTGGTGTACGAAACGTGAACATCCCTGAACTGGAGGGGGTTGGTTGACAATAACCGGTGGCGGGATACCACGTCCGTCCTCTTCACGTGGTGGGGTAGTCTGTACTCCAGCGTTGAAGATGGCGTTCTCACCGTCGTCTCCAATAATGGGATTGTCACCAGAGTTGGACATGGTTGCTTTGCAAGTTGGGAAGTATAACCGCTGCAGTTACCAGTGCCCTCACGTTGAACCACCCACGGTTGAATAATTGACGACACAACGTCAAATATATATGATAAGTGAACAAGGGGTAGATAGACTGTCTAAGACAGTAATAGAAGCTACCTAAGGTAACTCACCTGATGTCTACTCTACCAGAAGTCAGTCGAGAACCCGCAGCGCACCTTGTCGTAGTAGGGCAAGTAGTCGGCAGCGATAAGATGTCGCCCTAGTAGATGGTGCAAGTAGAGTCGATGCCCACTATCGTAGATAGTTCATCAGTAGAGTAATGAGCCACGTACGTAGTAGGAGTAGCGAGTAGTAGCCGAAGATGATCTCGACCAAACCATCTCAGCGATGCAGTAGGTTCAGCGTGAGACGTACCGCTCGACGTTCGCCAGAGTAGAGCGGGTCGTACAAGAATGTACCAGTACCTCATGCCGTAGTAGTACCAATGTCGTCGAAGGTAACGTTAACTGCCTGACTAACGTATCTTCAAGTCGATACCACCGTGGCGAATATCTTCTGCAGAGGGGTTTGACAACTGCCAGACCCAGACATCCACTCAACGTACGTCAACTGCCTGACTGACATACGTAAAAGGTTGGTGAGGTGGAGGACCAGCGGGTGTAGTTGAAGACCATAGTTTGTCGTCATTTTAGTGCTTTAGACGTAGAGATGCCGCTGTTCCACAATCACCAAGCCATAACGTGTAGGAGACCGTCTTCTTCTCCGGAGAAATCACCATCACGTTATGGAGACCGGGACGACAGGACTGGATCCACCTTGTTGGAAGCCAAACGATCCCTGTGATCGTCGTCGACAGCAACTGCCGGACTACTGCCGAACGTCCTTGTCGTCATACAACACTGAGAATGAAGTTCCACCTTGGAACGACGTAGCCTCCATGACCACGATCGAGGCGTAGGTACCGTACCACCACCTCAATCATTCTCCTTTCGTCGACTTCATGGCGCCGTTCTTGTTGTAGTACTAGCAACGTGATTGATGACGTTGTAGTGATGGGGGATGACGTAACCCGTCGCGTAGAGCGAACGCCGTTGAAGTGACCGAACTTGTCGACAACGTAGTGGTAACAGGTAAGGCCTCACCTTGTTGAGAACCACACGGTCCCTGTGACCATGACTCGTAGGCAACTGTCTGACTACCTATCGGGTTGCCAAGTTACCATGACGTTGCCGTCTATCATGCCGTCACGTTGACGTTGGAACCAGAAACCACCTTGTTGGAGTCTGCGTAGTCCCTGTGACTACGACCGAGTGGTGACCGCCTTGTCGGTGCCATCCTAGTAGTTCCGGTGTCAGCACGTCGTGATCGTCATTGCAGAATCCACACCCAAACGTGTCAGTGCCCAACGCAGCATCCAATAGCTCACTTGTTGTACCGAATGACGTTGTGCATAACACGTAGGGCTACAGCTGGTGACTAGTGCATGTCACCTTGCTTGACTGTAGAGGTTCTGGTGTCGTGGGATTGGTAGTTCTTAGTCGTCTTCTGTAGATCCTTTTACCATGCGGCCATAGGGTGAGGGGACTCCGGTCGCGAGCGACCAGAGCTGCCTCGGTAGTTGTCGTAGTGGAAGTAGTCCTGTTGTGCAACTCGACACTTGTAGCCGAAGTGAGGCAAAGAAAGAATAATCTCCAATGTTTGGCCTGCTTTTTACGCTCAGCAAATCGATCGCGTCACATTGTGCGGGCCAACTCGCACGTGTGAAATTGCGCCACTAGTCACAGACATGAGACGATATAATAGCCCTTGCTAGGGGCGATGAAACAACAAAGACGATGGAAAAGGATTGGTACGTAGAACGTAGGGACCCTAGCTCAATGAACGCAGTCGGTACTGTGCCCACACAAGTAAACTAGGTCATAACTGAAGGGCGCACGAGGAGACAGAAAAATAGATAATTGGCGTGACATTGGGCGGCGAGGCTAGCACATCGGGCATCTGGGGCCCGTACTCTTAGGGTCGCAGATCATCCAGATCGCAATCTTAGTCGTAGTTCCCTCGTCGTCAGCGCACTCGTCAGTGACTCGACCCCAATGTGGCATGTTGTCCACTTCGCTACCAGTCGTGTTGTAAGTTGTAGTAGTCGTCGGAAGAGGGCCAGTCTTCTTGGACTCGTAGTCAGCACGTAGTAGCTTGGGGGTAGAGTTGCGACGACGTTGGAGGATCATAGACGTCATAAGGAGAACCAATCCCGGTAGAATGCGCGGTCGCTGCGCGGGGTGTGGCGATAGACGTTGCAGGAACAGCGCAAGACGTCATCGCCTGTGGAGAAAGGACCGCGGGTTGGCTCAGCCGGAATCCCCTTACACGTAGAGTTCTCACTAACGTAGGAACCCAACATCACAGTCGTAGCTAAATCTATTGGATTGCTACTCAATTGCACTAGTGAGACCACTACAGATAGACCAAGTGCTAGTCGAACGAGATCACAACGTAAGAGCAACTGCTCCTAGTCGTAAGCGAAATTCGCTTAGCGAAGCACGTTCACAGTCAAAGAGAGAGCACGTAGCAACAGTAGCTACAGTCGTCTAAACTCAATCTTCAGCTAATCTCTAACTTTGTCTCTCGTAGCTCGTAGCTCTGTCTTCTTCTTCGACGCGCCCGAAACGGTCAGTCGTTTCGATGCCAGAAGATACGTTGCGAAGATGCGTCGTCATCTTGGGCACCTCAGTCGTCTTGGACTTCCTTCTCGTTATCCCGCGGCTACGCGCATCGCCCCGCGCTGTCTCCTGGGACAGCGCCTTGGATTTTGGTCAGGTGCCTTGGATTTTGGTCAGGTGCCTTGGACTTTGTACTTTGCCCGACTTCCGTGATTATTCCCTTCCACCCGCACGAGTCGTGCGGCAAGACATACGCATTCGCGCGGGCGTGCGTGCTGCGCTCACAATGAGAGCCCCTCATGAAGCGGCCATCGCATTGGTGCGATGGCTACCGCACTAACAGGTAACTGCATTGCTCCAATCGTAGCACATCAATGGAAACATCGACGGAAGTGGAAGTTTCACTGTGGAACGACGCCATCCACCCGGCATATACGAACCATGGCCGACCATGGTCGCCCGAAACATGGCCTTGTTTCACTTGAACCATACAATATGATCCACCTTCCTCAACATGTTTCCCGCAAGAAACACTCTCCTCAGACGCTGAGGCTCAGATTGTTAAAAAGCTTCGTGGAACAAGCTATCGTGCTCAGCACAGCCGAAATCCGCAGGCTAACTTTTTGGGATAGTTTTGGATCGCTCAGTATCGCGATGCAAATGATCATCGTGGTGTGTACCGCGGACCAAATATCCAGTGGTATGATTTTGCTAGTTGAGCCTCTCCTATCATGAAGATACGCTTCGGTCTTATCCAAAAGCTAGCCTCGGGCGAGAAGATCAACAAGGTAGTGGCCCGATCGCCAAATTATGGAACAGATGAGCACGAAATTCTGGAGTTTTATGCACCTCTCAAGTGAAGGGATGTTACTATTCAGACCGCGTCGGGTAAAGGCAAGAAGAATGGGAAAGGCCAGACACAGCGACAGAGGAAGAAGGTCGACATGATGCCATTCAACAAGAAGCTGGCTAAGGCGGCTGAACGGAAGGAGCTTGGTAGTAGGGAGTCTGGATTGGAATTGGATTCCTATTCGGGCTGAGTTTCTCTATCTTCATCTGAACTCCTTTGTGAGACCGCCTCGGGAAGCCAACACAATGAAATGATGATAACTATCTGCCTCAGGATCGGCATTGGGGATTATGAGTAGCATCAAGAAGGCAGGAGGAAGGCCCGATAAGCATACCTACGCTAACATCATCAACACTTGCGTGCGATGTGATAATATAACAAAGGCTGAAGAGTAATGTTTCTGGAATGTTTCAATCTGGGAGCTCCTGTAGTTCGCATCTTTCTGGGACGTTCTGCACAATTGATGTTGTGTGCATCTAGCCCGCTAAGCTGTGGCTAGTATTGAGACTATGATTCAGTCCATCCAATTGTGGTTTTCATTGGTATTGGTATTGGACTCTCTCCACTCCCTCTGTGGTGATATCCTCATAGTTAATCAGTGTTTCTGGTTGTGCACTATATTATACACAACTTGATATTACTCTCTGCTTAACCTGAGGCTTTTGTGTTCTGAAAGAACTGGGATCTTATTGCCATGAGCAAACAATCCAATATTAACTATGTGGAGGATTCCTTTCTTTCTACACCGACCAATGTGTTGGACAATGTTGATTTCAAAGACACTCATGGTACTCGTGGTATCTTTGGTTTATTTGCTGGTAAGGTTGTTCCTGAAGGTGAAGCTTCTATTTTATCATTATTATATGAGTTACTTGATCCTTGGTGGTATAAGGCGTCACTAAAGTGTGGTGGTAGCGGAGTTAAGAGCATTCCCAATTTGGTTAAGCATATTGCTTGTTCCGAAGATGGTCGCTTTCTTACCCTCGATTCCTCTCACTTGAGTGTAGCCTTGCTCAACTTAGAGTCGAGTTACAAAACTGATGAAGCTCTACTCTGTATGATCCTTATTGCTCTTCATATGGAGCGTCCGGCAAGAAGTGATGAGTCGTCTTCCTCTGCTAAGGAAAAGGATGAAGGAGATGGTAGTGCCCCTAATCACCGTCGTTATTATCCGGATGATCTGAGGCATTATCGTGTGAGTAATCTGGTGCGATCGTGGCTATTATGTAGTGAGCTGGAGGTTTCGGATCTTCAGCAACGAGTACATGATGGGACATTTAGTACCTGTGAATCTGCTGATGTTGTTACCCCTTCAGCACCTGGTTTGCAGCGCCTTACGTTTCCAGATAATGCTTACCCTGGAGATCCTGTATATGAAGAGGTCATGGCTAACTGGAAACAGTTGTTGGCTCTTATTATCCTTGGTTTACTGAGGCTTGATGATCATCACCACGTTCAACACTATAATGATGCGCTGAATGTTTGGCAGACTGCCAAACAATCAGCATCTGAGAGTCTTACTGACTATTTTACCCGTGAGAATCACTTATGGACTTCATTGGTGACGAAGGCGGCCTATGTCAAACGACCTATCCCTCAGAGTAGTGAGCGTACTTATAGGTTGTTGGCTACGGTTAATCATCAGTGGGCCAAGATCTTCAATAAACGGTTGGCTGAGGATGACATCGCGCCGAGTGATGTCACAGTACCCTTGGCTCAACGACTGCTATTGGAGATCGAGTCCTCTAGACGTGACTATGGTTCTCTCCTACCATGGGAGCAGCTTCGGCTTTCTTATGAGACTCCTGCTGTTTCCGACGAGCCTATTGCTTCGTCAGGATCGGGCAAATGCCGCCGTAAGCGAAGCAACAAGAAGGTTGTGTGGCAAGAACCGAATGATGTTAGTAAGTCCTCGATGGTTGCTACTACGACGCCAGAGAAACCTAGCCCTCAGCTAGCGGTCTTTTCTGGCAATATGGCGACTTCGTCAAAGGTGCCTACACCGACATCAACACCGTTGAGCCCTGCTCTTCCAGTTGCTTCGACTAATCAACCGGTACAACCTGCCCCTGTTCAACGGCATTCAGCTAGACTGGTTCAGAAGAATGCTCAAGCGGCTCCTTCAAGTCCATCTACTATACAGTACTCCTCTCCTGCTTCTTCTGTTTCCACTGGTAAAGGAAAGAAGAAAAAGAAGAAGAAAGGGAAGGGTAAGACTCCTGAGGCCACTAGCCAACAGGCTAAGTCGTCTGGTGATAAGGTTTCCGGTGCATCGCAATCACTGACTCCTGGTAGTAGTATGTCCCATGCTGAATCAGACACACCATCGCAAACTATTGGTTGTACAACCATGGCTAGTGATAGTGCCGATGTTTCAACTGAGATCTATGCTTTGGTTAACGCGCCGTTCAAAGTGGGTGATAATACTTTGAGGGTATATGTTGACACTTTATCTACGTTCTCGCTAATCTCAAGGAGTTTATGGGATTCGGTGCGTGACTCAGATCTCTGGGAACCCGACTGTGCTAGTGTAGAGACCTCGGACAAGACTTTGAGGCCTGGTAGTGTTGCTACTGTCAATGGATCTAGCAGCATTATAGCCGTGGGGTCACTTCTTGTTGATGGGCTCCCACGTACCCGCTTGAAGGTGAAAGTTCGTGTAGTTGACTGCCTTCCAATGGTTCTTGGTCCATGTGCCCTCATCCTAGGCATTCAGGCCTTACGGAAGCTTGGTGCCTCTATCGATCTTGGGGGGCTGGCCCCAATGGTGTGTTTCTCTGTTGCTAACATCTCACTGCCGTTGATTATGAAGCCAGGTGACTGGTTTCGTGACCATCCCGGTTGCGTAATTACGACGGTAGGATCAAAGCTCGAGAACCTACCAAAGTGTGTCCGCTCTACCCAAGAAGATTGTTATGTCGATGACCAGAAGTTGTCAGACGCCGACTTTGAGAAATACATTGATGGTATGGATGATGATCGGCTTCGGAGGTGGGTAGCTGACAGGTTCGTTGGTTATGTTCCGAAGACCCTTGACTTCAAGCTGAAACCAGGTGTCACTCCCAAGCAGTTTCGGCCATATGCCATACGACCTGACTTGCGCCATGAGGCTGACGAACTCATCAAAACCCTTGCTGATGAGGGTAAATTGGTACCTGCTACATGGAGCCTGGATGAGTATATTTCACCGGTTTTCGTGATAAGGAAACGCAGTGGAAAACTTCGGCTCCTGGTGGATTTGAGATCTCTCAATTATGATATTAATCTTGATCCACCGAGTAGCATTCCGCATCTTTATGAAAGCGTGGTGAGTTTGCCCAAAACCTCCAAGTTTTTCTCGGTCGATGACTTGAAAGATGCCTACTGGGATCATGAGGTTGCACCTCATTGTAGGAAGCTTCTTACTATTTGCCTTTGGGATCGTACCCTGTGGCAATTCGTTGGTGCACCTCAAGGCCTATCGCTATCCCCAGAGTCTTTCTGCGATCATGTCTGGGACCTTTTACTTACGGCGTTGGGGCTGAGGGCCTATCGGTTTTATCGGGTATATATCGATGATATCGCTACTCATGGACCTTCCCCTGAGAGCGTCAGGGTTCGTCGACGGCTTCTTCATTTTATTATGGCGTATTTCGACAAGGCTTTTTCTGTTAAGGGACCGGTTGAGGAGGTGCCACAAACCTCTGTGGATTTTTGTGGCCTGACGTTGTCCTCTGATGGGGTGTCTATGTCTCGAACTAGTGTTGAGACGTTAGAAAAGGTGCTGTCCTCGCCGCCGTCTACGAAGAAGGATTTGCGTAGTGCCCTTGGCACAATCCAGTATCATCGGAGTGGTTTTGCTCGACCAGAGTTGCGATGTAGTGAGTTTGGTACTCTTCTTTCTGTGCTGTATGATAAGCTGCAGCAACGATGGAAGTGGACTGATGATGACCAATCTGTATGGGATAGAGTCCGGTCTCTCTACACTAACCAACCGCTGGGTAAGCCTACGGAATGTATGCCTTTACCCTCTGATGGTGTGTGGCTGCTGGTTAGCGACTCGAGTGATAGTGGTATTGGTGGCCTATTGTTGTATCTTACGGGTATGACGGCTGAGCTGCTGAGCGAGTTACCTGGTGAAGAATTGATTCACAGGGGTACTCTGATTGGGGTTTGGTCTGGCATCCTCGACTCTTTGGCTCGTCGGTGGCTCATCTACGATCGAGAGATGTTTGCTCTTATTACTGGGTGGAAGAAGTACTGGCGTTTCTTGTATGCGAGCATTCCGTATGACAGGGTCCGACCAGGCTCTTCTTCGATGCCCCCAGTAATCTTCATGTCGGACAACTCGGTTGTTTGTTCACGACTCTGCACCATGAAGATCGATGACGGCCCAGGCCCTAGGGTAACTCGTTGGTTATCGTGGTTGGAGGATCTGGCCCCGGCGATTCGATTGCATGCAGTCGTACGCCATTTGGCCGGCCCAGCCAACGACCTAGCCGACCTTCTCTCTCGAGCTTTTGTTGAACCGGTAGATAACGGCCAACCAGCCCAGGAAGGTAGCGTTGCTCTCATCGCCATTGAATCTTTCTGTAGTGTCGCCGAGATGGTACGACGAACAGAGGGTGCCGTGTCGGACACCTACTGCTCAGTCTCTATCAGTGACATCTATAGTTCTTTGGTCGAGGGGGGAGGAAAAGAGCAGGTGAAGTCACTTGCTCGCAGTCGCTTCACCCTTGACTCCAACGGCTTGTTGTTTTACATTGATGCTGCTGGTAACCGCTCTCTTTATGTCCCTCCTGATTGTGTTGTGAGTGGATCAACCATGCCGATGCGGCAGTATCTCATTTACTTGGTACATGAACATCACTCACATGCTGGTATTGCCCAAACTTACTTCGAGCTTCGTATTCGGTACTGGTGGCCTTCCTTGCGCAAACATGTGTTTTGCGCTATCTCTGCCTGCAATGACTGCGCTCTTGTTCGCAGCCATAAGCAGGCAAGGCAGAATTGGCCAAGACTTTCATCGGTTCCTTGCCCGAAGATTTGATACTGTGGCTGTAGATCTGGCAGCTATCCCGCCCCAGTTCCAAGCTAATCATGGCAACACCATATTGGTGTGTGTCGATGAGGCTACGATGTTTACCGTTTATGCTAGGGCGGAATCTGCCACTTCGGCCAGCCTTGCGGGATGTTTTACCCGCTTTTTGGATCAGTTACTTTGGAGCACCATCCACGGTAAGATCCGATAATGCGGTTTATTTCAAGAGTCAGTTTGTAGAGGAGATCTCTAGTATCATTGGACTGCGAAGGGTCAACAGTTTGGCGTATAATCCAGCCGCAAATGGGCTGTGTGAAGGTCGAGTACGTTTGATTAAACGGATGTTGAAGCTAGCAGTTCTACGTGGTGAGGTCTCCAGTACTGCCTTGGATTTATATTTATCATTGGCTACCTCTGTAGCTAATGTTCGTAACCTACTACTCTTAGTGACTGCACTAGTGCAGCACTGGTCTTCAGTCAGAACCCCCCTAGGGGCTTGTTGCCTATGTTGGCTTATGCGGCAGAGCAGGCTGACACTGACGCCGATATATGCTCTTTGGCTCGTGACTTTGATGTAAAGGTCTACTCTCTTCTCTTCGGTCAGTTCTGTCTGAGGGCTGATTGTGATCGCAACATTCACCTCGTGGACTCGTCTACTGAGGCGTTGGATCGAAGGATAGTGGCATCTCACTACCTCCGAGCTAATGACGGTATTGTTGTTAACAATTTGGCCTATTACCGTGGAGAAGGGCCATTTCGTATAGTAAACGTTGATGGTAACAAGGTAACCCTCGAAGATGCTCTGGGCTATTCTTTTCATGTCGCCATACGGCATGTCTATGCTCTCAACCGTCTACTCCTGTGTGGTTTTGGAATAGATGTGGCCACACGCGTGGCCCCGGCTGCGATAGATTTATCTACAGTGAAGGGTATTATCGCGGATGGATCGGTTCATTATATGTTATTCGTAATGGATGACAAGAAGACCAATACCATTGCCTGTGGTAAACCGGTGGCCGTTGATGACTTAAGTGATAGCATCCAGTTGCATCTTTATGAGAGAAATGATACTAATCGTTATTTTTATCCTCTGTGGGTTCTGCCAGACCGTAGTGTCGGGTCAGTTTCTGATACGATAGTGCGTAGTAAACGATCCCCTAGGAATGCTCTTCCGTGTCTTAAGAGCTATCCTGTTAGCACTGTACTTGCTCCCCCCTTTAAGCTGACAGGTTCACTTACCTTGAGCAAAGAGGGTAGAAGCTTGTTGCAGCAGTGGGGTATCGTTATTTGATAGGTTATGAGTTATTCTACCAGATCGTGCCAACTACATGAGGGGGCTACTGGAATGTTTCAATCTGGGAGCTCCTGTAGTTCGCATCTTTCTGGGACGTTCTGCACAATTGATGTTGTGTGCATCTAGCCCGCTAAGCTGTGGCTAGTATTGAGACTATGATTCAGTCCATCCAATTGTGGTTTTCATTGGTATTGGTATTGGACTCTCTCCACTCCCTCTGTGGTGATATCCTCATAGTTAATCAGTGTTTCTGGTTGTGCACTATATTATACACAACTTGATATTACTCTCTGCTTAACCTGAGGCTTTTGTGTTCTGAAAGAACTGGGATCTTATTGCCATGAGCAAACAATCC
>JABANP010000831.1:0-15705 GCA_013115135.1 Perkinsus olseni | reverse complement strand
GTTGTGAAGAAGGGAAGTCTCGATCCAGTAAAGCGTAACAGAGGAAGCTTGAGATATCGTTTTCCTCCTTGGAAAAATGAGGAGAGTGTATCAGGATAAAGCATACCGTCAAAAGGCGGCTTTTCTCTTGCTGAATGCGAGCATAATTTTAGAAAATCTTAGGCGTCTCCTCAATCACGTTTTCGCTGTAAATCTGTGATAGTCGGAACCAACTTCATTTTCGTTCGGTCCGCCTCGCCGGTGCGATGTTCCTGTGAAGAGTATAGTGAGGCTCGTGGTAGCAATCCTACGTAGGAGGATAGGCGTGAGCGAAATTACCACGCAGAGGCCAGGCGCACAATACAGAAACTTGTGCGCAACGGTCCTGCGATCCAGATCGCAGTACTTCAATGAAACTCAAAGCTAGAGCTAGTATGGTGCTAGATGAGAAACAACCGTACAAAGTAATGGTTGTGATGGTGGCGGACGCGAGTTTGAGCTGCACGCTCCAGTACCCTCCGTTAAAGCTGTACGCTTCCGAGTGTTTTGTTGAGGGTGCTGATGATCAGAGAAAGATCATTAGAGCAGCGGAAGTGGGCGGTCCTCTGACCCTCACGCCGCTACTCCTCTACGTATATCAATTCACGCCTGGTTGAGTTGAGATAGTGAAAGGTTCGCATGGTTCGAATCCCGTAAAGACACCCGTTACATATGGGTCGTCCGTAACGAACTCAACAGCCCGTCCGCCACGGTGATACAGTAATGGTTAACTAAGGGCCAGCAATCCTGGCCCAGTACTGGCTATGAGACAGTGTTCCACTGTCCAACACAAAGAACGGGTAGTGCAGTACTACCGCGTGCCTCTTCTCGCCCTTCCTCCCTTGCGTTTGCCTTCTCTTCCGTAGTTGTTTGATTTTTAGCTATTCCCAATATGACTTACGATTGGTACGACTATAACGACGGCAGTTCTTATCGTCCTCACGACCAGTGGAAGCACCGCCCTGACTACGAGTACTGGAGTAACTCCCACAACAGCAACGACGAGTACTGGAACGGCACTGACAACAAGGATTGGTCCTACAACAAGGACGCCTACAACAAGTATCGCAGCGGCTACTGCAACAGCGGCGACTGGCGTGATGCCAGCAGCGACTCCAGTGGCACGTACTGGTCCGCTGCCTATAGCCATCACCCCAACGACTATTACTGGTATGACAATGGCCCGTTTGGCCGCGATGCAAGGTTTCGTGACGGCGTCGCCGTCACGGCGATGACTGTCCGATTAACGGTTCGGTAACTACCACGACTACGAGGACTACCACTACGACGGTCAGCCGTAAGAGTGCCAAGAACCCTACGGATTCTCAGTGCATGACGTTAGACGACCGTCGCCGTTCGGTACAAAACTGTGATACCCTTCCGTCTACTACAGTAGTACCGCATGCTGTACCGAGGCAGGTGGTGATGCTGTCCCAAGACAAGGTGCTGCTCAACAAGACCCAGATTGTGATGCTGTCCCAAGACAAGGTGCTGCTCAAGGAGAGCCGAATTGTGATGCTGTCCCAACACAAGGTGCCGTGCAACGAGAGCCGGATTGTGATGCTGCCTCAAGACAAGGCAGTATACAACGAGAGCCAGATTGTGATGCTGTCCCAAGACAAGGTGCTGCTCAACAAGACCCAGATTGTGATGCTGTCCCAAGACAAGGTGCTGCTCAAGGAGAGCCGAATTGTGATGCTGTCCCAACACAAGGTGCCGTGCAACGAGAGCCAGATTGTGATGCTGTCCCAAGACAAGGTGCTGCTCAACAAGACCCAGATTGTGATGCTGTCCCAAGACAAGGTGCTGCTCAAGGAGAGCCGGATTGTGATGCTGTCCCAACACAAGATGATGTACAGAGAGATCCGAATGGTAATGCTGCCCCAAGAGAAGATGCCGTACAGTCTGGTCGGGAAACTGCCCGACAAGGGCAGCGAAGGGACAGCCGCCAATGGGGCATCGTCAAGAAGGCCCTACCACAACGAGCAAAGCAAGCCGCTGGCAGACAGTCGGGTGCTATCACCAGGAGGAGGCTGCCTTTCCTGAGCCAAGGCCCGGCAGGTGGCGATGACTCTGTCAGGCACCATACCACTTTATCCAGTCCACGGCCGACCGGTCGTAGATTGGGGGCCGCTATTAATAGAGGAGCATGTCCGGGAGCATGCGTGTGCGCTACATAGGATGGTACAAATGCTGTCTACCTTGAAGGATAGTCAGAAGCGCGGATCTTTGTTTGGTGCAACCTATTCGCAGCTTCGCAAAGATATCAACCACTTGGTGACAACGGTCTTCACTGGGCGGTTGGAAGACGGTGACGAAGTCGGAAAGAAGACGTCTCATAGTATGAGAAGAACACGCGCGCGCTTATTGGCGGATGCTATGGTGCGTTTGGAAGCTATTGCTGACTATGGACGATGGAAAGATGTACGTACAGTGCAGAACAATTACATGAGGGACTATAGTGGACGACTAGGTCGTGAGAAGTTTTATTCTAGTCGAATGCTGACTGTAAGATAACCACATTGTTTGCTTTAATCCCAAGATATGCTAGATTTAGCCGACTTGAGTATAGTCGGTAACAGAGTTTGGGAGTGAAGGGAGGTAGGATACTAGAGTTTGCTGACACGACCCAGGCCGGGTATGGAGTCAGGCGACTCTAGTGTCCTACTGAACAGTTGTGACAGCCAACCACTGGCTCCTGGCAGGAGCCTCCAACCTGGTTGCTGGCTCTGACACTGATAAGTACCGAATTAGGTCAGAGCGCGGTCACATACTATTCACACTCCCAACCTCTGCATCATGGGAATTTCGTAGCAAAATGACAAGCTTTCTCCCAATCTTTTACACACTCTCAAGAATTGACCCCAGCTCCCGAGTAATGTTTCAACACAAGGTTAGCACAGCTCCTTAGACAGGAATACACGTGACCATGAGAATACGCCATGTCGAGCTTTACTACGAAATAATATCATAGAAAAAGTTAACTGTTAGCAAAGGTGAGGCCGTTCTGAATGTCGCCCTTCAGCTTCTTCTTGACCTCTCCTAGGCGTTGCTTTTCGTACGCTGTGGGACCCTCCAGCGGGTGAACCCTGGAGACGCCCTCAGGGCCAAAGTCGCACCTGTACGAGAAGTAGGAGACGTCCTCGAAGGGCTCGTTAATATAAGCACAAGCGGCCGTAATTTGACCGCGTTGACCGCGAATAACAACATCGACGAATTTAGCTGCAGCATAGGCCATAGAAAGAGTAGCAGATCCAGCGCCGTTCTTCGCTTCGACAACCTCAGTACCGGCGTTCTGAATGCGCTTGTCGAGCTCCTCAATGGTAGACTGGTCAAGTTTGAGTTGTGGCCTTGCCTGGGAGAACAACGCCATGATAGTCTCACCGGCGTGGCCGCCGATGACAGGAACGTCCATGTGCTCGACGTCCATGCCGGTCTTCTCACTCACGAAGGTGTTGGCACGAGTGATGTCCAATTGGGTAACACCGACGATTTTCTTGGGGTCAAAAACTCCGACCTTCTTATAGATCTCAGCCGCAATAGGGACGGTGGAGTTAACCGGGTTAGAAACGATGCACAGCGTCGCCTTAGGAGCGTACTTGGCCGCTGCAGTCGCCAAACCACGGACGATGCCAGCGTTGATCTTGAAGAGGTCGTCCCTCGTCATGCCAGGCTTGCGGGGCACACCAGCGGTCATCACGATGATGTTGGCGCCACTCAAGGGCCGCCTCGAGTTCATCATCGCCCGCGTAGCCAACGACCTTGGCGGGGGTGTTGATGTGGCTGACATCAGCAGCAACGCCAGCGCAGGGGACCATGGCCTGCTTGATGTCGTAGAGAGCCAGCTTCGTGATCATGGGGTTGAGCTTGAGGAGCATAGACAGGGGCTGACCGATGCCGCCGGAGGCGCCGAGGAGGGTCACTTTAGTCATGATTATAGCAAAAACGATGAACTAGCGCGACGCCGGAGGTCGACTATGACATTTCACAGACACGAAAGATACTCATCTCCCAGTCGAGGCCTTGGTGAATGAGGAGTCTCCTAAGACTTCTTTAAACGACTCCAAAAGTGCGACAGCGACGCGGGGCTGCGTACGAAACGGCGGACGTATCTTGTTGAGCATTCGTTGCGGAAACCCAAGGCAGGGCAAGAATGCAAGATACAATCACCAGAGTCATCCCTGCCGAGCCCTGTAGCAACTTTCAGAAGGACCCTCTAAGAGAAGGAACAAGCCGCACCCTTCCTCTGTGCACGCGCACACACTTCGGGCGTGACAACGCAAGAGAACCTCTGTGAAGCAGCACGACAGAACGATCATGACCAGCCGATCGTTGCTTCCAATTCCTTAACCTTCTTTTCAACCTCATCGAGGAGAAGCTGAATAAACCGCGTCTGGCAAATATCCGTACTAGCCTGCGGCTCACCGACGTCGCCATGTACTGGCCCTGCAAGTCCTGTACGTCCGCCGCCGCAGCCGAGAGATCAGTGGACGTCTCGAAGCGCATGTCCGCAATGGTCTCGCGGAGGTCGGTCAGAACTGGCAGGAACTCATCTGAGCCGAGCACGGGTGGGGGTTGTAGAAAGCAGCGCAGCCGAGGACCTCTGGAGAGCTCCACCCGACGAGGGAAGGAATGGTGGGTGCGCACTCTGCTGAGAATCTTGTGAGATTCCTCGTGCTGCAACGACAAGACCTAAGATAAGTCAGGCGACGATATCAATCGACAATAACATCTCATCACAAATTGAACATTCATACGTTAATTTATCGGGCAAGTTCAACAAGCGAGCGAGGGCCTATGGGCTCGGAAGGGGTGCGGTTGAGTTTATCATTCTTCGTTGCATGGGGACTTAGCGAGAGAACAAGGTTGAATAATACTATGATGGTAACATTTCTGGCTTGATGAACAGGGCCTATTCAACAGGCTAAACTGACCCCCCACAGAAAGGTTCATCGGTGCTAGTCTGACTAAGCCGTACTGTCGTCGTTGGACTTTGAACTCACACGCACCGCCAACATTTCAGTGGAGTTACTATAGAAGCGAATACGTCATCATTCTGATACAACAACAAGGCAGTAGTGTACTAATCATTCAGGCCTTCCTGCACTCGGCGGCCGCCCACCTGAAGGTCGGCCTTGGCTCGAGCCACTCCGAGCTTGAGCCCCGACGCTGTTGGTGAGACTGCTGCATGGATGTCCGCGGCAGCACTGCGGAGGGACCTGAGAAGCAATGGTTCGGCGAACACGAGTGTCGCGAGGAGCGGTATTCGATATGAAGGGTGAGCTCCTGTCGAGATTATTGACCACGAAGCATCGACCACGCGGTGGCGACCCGAGGAAAGCCTTTCGGTAAACCTTCTGATGACCACCTTACATCGATCTGTCAACGGAGCGCACAAGAACTGAGCACATCGGTGAAAGAGAACCAGAGCCGGTAGGGGCGATCAAGACTATTAACTACCTTCGCATTGACGCCTTCTCCGCCGTTCGGTGTCTTTGAGAATCCACCCGAGCTCTGATCGACTTACACCGCTCTCCGCTCTCGGCCGTCATGGCCCGGTCTCGATCCTCTTTACCTACAGACCACGATCCACGCCGCCAACTGTGAGTGGCTGTCCAACGCCGTCGCCGACTGAAATAAACTCAAAACCGATGCGCTAACGATGAGGTCTTGTCGCGTTATTCAGCTATTTACATTATCGTGCCGCCAGACTGTAACGCAGGCATGCCGCTCACCCGATACCTCACAATCGCCTATCAGAGGCGCTCACCTCCCCAACCGCCTCTCGTCCCCGTTTTCGCCGTCCGTGCTCGGCGGGTGGTGATATTTCCCCGTGAAAACTGAGCGCGAGACCGTTTTATTTTCTTCCTTATTAGTGTGTACTTCGACCTGTCGAGTCCTCGGGCGTTCGCCTTCCCTGCTGACACCCTCGGTGGCCGTGCTGGCAGTCCTCACACGCGGATGCTCCAACCCAACCTCAGTCGGCTTTGGCTTGTCACGTGCCTTTCCGAACATCGTGAAAAAACCCCAAAGAATAATGATCTTAATTTCGCTCCGCCTTAAACAATGGCGAAGTTTATTTCGTCGAAAATCCTATCTTGCTCCATTGAGAAGCTATGCTGGAGCTAAGCGGCAGACGGCAAAATGACAGCATGTGAAAGTGTGGACTCCCGACGGCGGAACTCGGGAGTTGTGCTCTCAAGCAGTCGTTCTCAAACGGTGGTGTTTTTTTTGTGTCGCGTTCAACACGGAGCTTTCTTTTCCCTCAACTGAGCTGAGCACATCGTCGCCCACACATTTCCATAATTTAGGAATCGATATTTTGACCTTTTACCGAAAAAGCGATTCCAGAGTTAATCTGAACTCCGAATTTGACCTGTTGAACACCCCAAAAGAGAACGAGGCCATCAACCTGAAGCTACCTCCAGTCTAACTGGTGTTCTATGCGGTTTACAATATCACGTCCATGATAAGAACCTCCAAACCGGATATTGAGACGTTGAGGAAACGCAAGATTGCAAGTGAGAGTAGAAACACTAAGGTTTATTCACGAACTTAGTCTTCCACTGTTCGCCTATGTTCTTAAACATCTGCTGCATCTTCGCCGCCACGTCGCCCTGGCCGTTGTCCCCCATCGCCGATGCTGCATTCGACGAAACTCCCAACGACACCCCCGCTCCTGAACAGACCAGCCTCCTGCACGCACCAACAAGGATTATTCACTGTATGTCTCAGTTTAATAAGCAAACGACATTTATGCTCAAATCTGGCTCGGGTGATAGAGTTTCGGTATGAATCATACTTCTATCGTGATCGTATAAGTACTTACATATAATTTTATACGATAGTTCATAATAGCCCGGTGAATTGATATTCTAATGATAGATTATTTATGTCATAATGATACCAATTTTTCTTGGGCAAATTCAAATTTTATTTTTCATTCTTCGCCGCCCCACGCGAGTTTAGATCTGAAGCTTCAACTTGATATAGACGTCATCATAATACACCACATGTTTAGTCAAAACGGTCATAGTCGAAACGGTTACTGATATATCTGGGCGAGCGAAAAACCACCCCCAGCATATATATTCAAATACCAAAAAAATCATATTAGATCTATGCAGATGAAAATGATATAAATTCTCGAGAGGCAGAAATAATGCCCTACCAACGACGATCGACTCACCAGCTGCTGACGAGCTACTGCTGCTGCTGCTTTTGTGTTCAGCGGCGGAAGGGAGGGGTTGATTGCCTTCGACAGGAGTGGCTCGGGTGGGTTCGCGCTGAGTCCACCTGGCTCTGGATGTTACCCCACGCAGTGGTGAACACCGCACCTGCGCTCGTGCGAAAATACCCATACCAAAACTTTCCCAAATCGTCCACCTACCGAACTGCGCAGCCATCGGTCCCACATCATCCGTTCCCGACCGCGACCCGTCCTTCATAGACGCCGGGCCACTGCTAGCCCCGGCCGAGCCGATGCTCGACGATCCATCTCGCGCAATCCTCCCGCTGATACCGCCACCGTGTTGCATCGACCGCGCAACACTCAAGGCCTAAAGATACGCATTGCGCACAGAGAAGGTTTCCGCGACTAGCCGTCACCTGATCGATGGCCTCTTCGGTCGGAGTATCTTCGCGGTCGGCGCACATCGCTTGAATGATCTCAACCCGCATGGCGTCTTCGCCCTGACTGTTGAACCGACAGCGCCCGGAGAACCGCCAGAGGCCTGACGGGGCGAAAACAACAATCTTGCACCGATCCCGGGCGACACAGGAGATGTGTGGGTGTTCAAGAAAGCATCTCTCGAACCACATTTTACGCGAAAAAATGAATTCAAGATTTGGTTCGATGGCCCGCAACTACTCAGCGCAGGATGCGTGTATCCGCGGGTAGTGAAAATTGATTTTCGACAAAAATAGAAACACCATCCGCACCAGCAAACCGCTGCTTCACTGCAGCGGGCACGGCATCTATCAGACGCCCGTCCGAAAACTCGTGGGAGAGGCAAGTAATCTTCACCCTGCGATCCGAGAGGATCATTCAAGCGAATCGATCAGACGATCGATTATCTCGCCGGGCATAGAAGCTAGATAATTCAGAAATTCGAAGTTGGTTGCGAGACTTAGGGGGTGCTTGGCAAAGGGGGGTGCTTCTGAAACTAAAAATCGATTCCCGAACCGCAATTTCAGCGTGAAAATCAATTCCAGAATCGATTCTGAACACCAAAGTTATTTTATCGAACGGGGGGTCGGAAATCAGCTAGCTGAACACTTGAACAGTCAGCAGCTCATTTTCGGGCGAGCGAGATTTTCTCTCACAGTTGCATCCTTCTGCACGTAACCGCCGAGTAAGCATGCATGGCCTCCATGGTGTTCTCTCCTGCCGCCGATGCTCCTTCAACCGGCGCCTCCAATAACAGCGTTTGGAGACCACCGGTCAGTCCACTCAGTAATTCTACGCGCTCGGTCGAGTCAACCTGCCATACACCGAAGAGTCCCCGGTTCAATCCCCAGTCCCACCACTTACCGGTTCTTTAATACCAGTAAATATCAGAGTACAATAATCCTCTATTATCTTCGCCATCACTCCCTCTGCAACAGCGCTGTACTGAGGCTCCGTCAGGCCCTGCGCCGCCTCCCGAAGATTTGCCGTCAAACTACGATGAGCTCGCGATGTCTAAAAACGAGAAGCAACAACATACGACAATCAGCATCCGACGAGCAGCGCGAAGGGCGATCGATTCCATCATCGAGCCAGAGAAGAAAGATACTATTCGAACTGGCGCGCGACGGGCGGAATGAACACGACTTCCCCGAGGAGTCCCAAGATACCAAAAAAATTCTTATTCCTCTCCGTTCAGTGCCAGTAGTAACTTCCATCTTTTTGTCGAAAAATTGTGAGAAAAAGCACCACTCACCACAGCGTTGACATCAGCGCTATCAACAGACGTCCATGATTTCTTATCGTCCTTCAAAAACTGCGTTACGCGTCTCATACACTGATCTGCCGTCCGACTAGATAACTGCCTAACAAAAAAGGCGGAGCGAAGCTGTAAAGGCCAGGGAAAAAGCATTAGAAGGACGAGGAGTTTTACAGATGGAAAAAGGTTCAGGAAAAACGCGGAGCGAAGCTCTCGGTTACTCGATCGCTTGCGTCTCGACGTCAGCGGCCTCCTCCATCTGCTTAGCAAAGTTAATCTGAGCCTTCAATGGCTCATCAATCGTCTCGCTGATGCTGCCTGCCAGGAGAGGGAGGGTTTGAGTGATGTAACTGAGGACCACCACAACAATAGGATATCTATCAAGGCAAACGCCGCGGCGGGCACCTTCCGTTCTGAAGCATCCTACTCCGCAGAGGAGCAAGAAAGAAAACGGGAAATATACCTAAATTTCGCCTAAATTTCGCTGTTCTGTCGTAACAAAGCTCTTGACTGAGAATTAGCAACAATTAGCAATTTCCAACTTCCCGGAAGAGATTCATCAGGGTTTTGGGGAAATTAGCGATGAGATTAGATCGGGTTAATCCCCTCAATATCAGGGTCCTCGTGCGTACTGAGCCTAATTTCACAACCATTTAGCGGAACGCCAGCTTCCATCTGTTATGATAGAATTCAATGCGATTTTCGAAATTTCAACTCGTGTTAAAGACTCTCTTCTTTCTCAAAATTTAATATCATTCCTCAGGGTAGTCGATCTGAAATGATGGACGAAAAGATGCGAAAAAGTTGGTATGAACATATCGCGGCGTTTTTATACAAGAAACTCGCTGAAAAAGCCCGGTATGAGAAAGAAGCCCAGCCACTCACACACAAGAGCCAGCCACCGCGTAGATCTGCTCGTCACTTGACGACGATCTCACTCTCGACGATAAAACCTAAGATTCGTCAATAGCATCCGAACCACATATCACACTTCGTGATCCGAAGTAGGTCTAACCTCACTAACGGATACAATCAACCAACTGGGTCGCCTCCAGTAAGCATGTAACTCCGTGCTCAGTGAGCTCGATCACTACTTATCGAGCGAGGCTAAGAACTCACCTTGTCCGTGTAGCGATCGAGGGCCACTCGGAAGCTCTTGACGCAGAGCAAAAACATCGTATTGCTGGTAGACACACTCTTGCAGTTCTTGAACAGCTTCTTCATCTTCGTAAAGAGTTCGACCACTGATGTGTACACGAAGACCGGCTCAGTTTGAGCGCCTTCCGAGACGGCCGTTGACGACGGAACCGAGCCTGAACGGACCGCGATGTGCACACGGGAAATTCAAAAGCGAAGTAGAGACCTGACCCTAGAGCAATACTCACCCCTCACAAGAAGAACCAGCGTTGAACTAGCCTGACTATCTCGAGACAAAGTCAGCTATGCGAACAGAGTAGAGGGAATTGCAACGTGAAAAAAGCTGAGGGAAGTTCGCGAGGAAAAACAGACCTGCATGTAAGTTGCAGGAAGATTATACCCGAGTTAGTGAGTAGTTTATAATGCGGTATATCGTTCTGTGGCCAGACAAGAGGGCCATGCACATACACATGGGCCTATGCATTTGAATGGAGTATTCCTACCTCTCTTGGACCCCACGATCTCCGGGTTCTCCTTCGCAGCAGCTTCGTCAACCTTACTACACAGCAAAGATTCTCCATGGTCCACCCAAACACTCAAGTACCTGATGGATATTCGTTAAACACTAGAAAACACCTCGGGCGGGGCTCGAACCCACGACCACGGGCTTAAAAGGCACGCGCTCTACCGACTGAGCTACCGAGGCTGACAATAACTACTTCCCATAGAGGAAGAGTATCAAGATGCGCTCAGATAGAAACATTCCCGTCACCCCGTCTCGCGCGCAAGTTAAACGCTGAGAGTCTATGTTCTCAATCAGAATTGAAGAATGCATTGATTCAGCTGCACCTCCCCGGGATCGAACCCGCGACCTACGGCTCAAAGCAATTGGACACAATGCCTTTGAAAGACATGTCGCCGTCTCCTCTGCTGTATCGCTTGTCCAGATCATTTTCCATTTCGATATTCTTGACCGCTAGTTGAAAAAGTAAGCCAGCATCCTCCGTCTGAAAAAAAAACGTTGGTAAATGTACAAACCAAAATACGACCGAAACTGCCAACTCGTCAACCACCACCGAAACTTACTATCACGCTCATCACGAAAATTTCCCAACACGCAGCCGCGACGCGCCACGAAACCCCTCGCGCGACCTCTGTAATATTCCTCCTGCGCGCACCCGAGAAGCAGGAACACGGAATAACTTCTTGCTTTTCACTGGCGAAGTCACAGCTTCGATTCTATTGGACACATAACTGCCTCTAGTAGATCAACAGTCCACGAGTATCGAACCAGCAGAAGTGTTCATTCCTATTCACTGTCGTTTACGTGTATCAATCTGCTCTTAGTAATCGTGACTAAGCTCACAGGAACACACCCTCGACCAGCCTCCCCACCTGTCCTGGCGCTGCCGTAGCTGCCAATAGATCGACCAGATGCTGCCGTGTAAGATGACAATAGTGCAAACACAGTTGTTTATCAACCCGCCACTCCGAAGGGAAGTACTCTCGATGCTCCGCGTTGTACCTGCTATTCTCACGTCACTGCGTTTCACCCGTCAAACAGACTGTGCTAAAGAAAGAAGCTCTATTTAAGCGAAAAATCACAGCGAGAGTAAACAATATTCTCTATGAAACGGTTGATCGATTTGAACTGATTTGAATTCCCATCTCTATCACCCCTGAGTAAAATTCTTCCTCAAACACAATCATACTCAAAAGATACGCGAGAAAATACTTTTCGCGTGTTAAATGCAGGAGTTCAATAAACTCCCAGCCCAACCAAAACTAAGTTTACTCGGGACCCAAGCGACCCTATAGCTCTAAGCGCGCACTATTGACGGAGGTATCCAAGGTCGAAGCATGGCCCGCACAGCTCACCGTCGAAGAGTTCGGCTCAACCAGGCAAATCTCCTATCGCAGTCCTCAAGGGTTGAGTATTGACCGTCCGGGAAAGAGAATAGTTTTTGATATTCCTTCAGCAGCCTCATACAGTACCTGTAAAAATCCTCAGCCAGGATTATGTGCCCGAAAATTGCCTGGCGATACAACGATTCGAAAGACTGAAAAGAGAGCTAATGACTCAGATGATATCTTTTCATTCGTGATGAACCATAATCGACCTAATACATAAGGATATCAACGCAAGAAACACAACCAAAACTGTTAATGCGGCAATGAGAACCATCTTGCTGAAGCCAGAGTCCCGATCGAACTTTCCACATCCCCGACAGCCCAGTCTTGCTTTGGATATGCGAGAAATGTGGTATGGGCATGCGTCACACAAAAATTGGTGGTGTCTCTAGAGGAGAGTTGTTGACTCAGCCCCGTGGTGTCATAAATTCCTCTATACCTCAGTTTCACATGACCGAGTGAATTTCTTACATGCTGATAACATCGTCCTTCACCTCCTTCCCAATAGCCGCAGCCGTTTCACAAGCGGCCTTAACGTCAAACTTGTTCTCGGGGTCGTACCCAGGCGTGAAGAGCTTACCCTGATCAAGTGGGTGAATAACTCCGAAAATGGGACGAAATCTCCCAATAAGAACGGCTACCTCAATGTCTTCCAGGCACTCGGCCTTGAGGTCTTCCAACAGGCGGTCTTTGTGATTCAGCAGCTCCTCAATCTAAGATTCAAAGTATCTTAAGTTGAAGCTTGCAAGATACACATTAAAAGATACCTGCGGTAGTCGCGGCCGCAACGGCTCGAACATCTCCGACAGTTCAACAATAGCAAGGACGAGCGGAGTACACTGAGAAAAAATATATCTGCCCCTCCCAGGATTCGAACCCACAACCTTTCGATTACCTGCTCAAAGCGCTTCTCCGCCGCGAATGCAGTAAGTTGCTCTGTTGCGCTAACCAACATCACCAGCCGCTTCAAAGCCGTCACCGTTGCCGTGATATGCTTCTTCGCAACGTCAAGTGCGGCTACGTCACCCGACACGGATTGGACTAGCTCTTCGGACTCTCTGGGCGCGGGAATGGATCGATTTAATCTTTATCTGAATTATTCAAGAGAAAATGAGAGAATTACTCATCACCGGGGGATGTTTCCCAAAAGCACTCCGAGGATTGAGTTTAACGTTTAAAATAGGATCTCTTGGAACTCAGGAGAGGCGGCCTATTGACCACTCGGGGGAGTCGGAAGCTAATCAACAACTTTTCCTCTCCTCGATTTCAGCGGGGAGAGGAAATGTTGTTGCTTCTTCTCACGATTGAACTCCACGTGCAAGAGACCATCCTGAAAGCACTCCTGATGAATCTCAGGAGAGAGCCGTTGAACAGCCGAACTAACGCAGTTGGCAATGCTTAATCAACTATAAAAGATAAAAGAGTCATCGAAGCGGGGGGCCAATAACTATTTATAACAAGTTAAAAAGGCAAACCTGCGTCCGAACCTGAAAGTGTTTCGCTTCAAGTTGACGATTTGTAAAGCACCTTTTCCTGCGGTCAATAGTATCTCGACGCTCCGAAGTATTCACAACAATCACTCACGGACTCCTCCAGAGCACAGGCTGGGCGAACAACCCAAATTCATCAAAAATTCATCTGAAATTCTTTTTTTCAAAATCCCGTCCGCCCACTCCACCAAAGTGGTCACTAAAGAAGACATCGAGAACTTGTAAGACTCTCTTCGATCGCACTCAGACAGCTATGCGTCATTGGAGCGCTTACTGAAGCTCCATGCGGGAATCAGGACTGGTAAACTCGAGACCGAGGAAAAGACCAGCCATGCTGTTCACGCTCACACGGGACCGTCGCATGAACACTACTAATGATCAGAAATTCCAAGATGGAGAACTCAGAATTACTCATAAAATTAAGTTTTCCCGATTTTCCTGAATTTGCTTCTGCGCACGATCCCCGGTCCATAACTAGTAACGGGATCATACCCTAGACACAACACCAGGCCGGCGTGAATTTCCCCAACCATCGGAAAACAATCTCAACTTTCTGATAACGAATTCGTAATTTTTCAAACACAAAAAAACCCAATTTTTCTTTTTTCCGTCGGAAAATTTCCGACCATACGAAAAAAATCATTTTTCATTTTTACCAACAATCACGGAATAAATGTCAGTTTTCCTCGTTTTACTATTTCCAAGTTGAAAATTCCAACCATCAAAAACACTACCTCATTTTTCCGATTTTTCGCTTTTCCCGTGACCACCCTGTACTACTGTCAAGCTCTTCAACCCCGGCTGTGGCAGCCTTCAACGCCTTCTCAGCATCGCCATCGACAGCCCGCTGGGCGTAGTCCCGCACTCCCCGATCTATCTCCTTATCCAGTTCAGATATCTCCGACTCGATGTTTGCTAACCTAGGTAACCACGACTCCAAACAGAGCAGAAAGATTCCGAAATGGCGCACGATCGATGCGACGCTCTTGCCATGCTCGTGTCATTGCCGAAGCCCCAATTTAAATTCCCCTACCACATTTTTCGTTAGCTATGCGATGTCCTTCGTGCTCGACGTGTAGATCACTTCGTACCTCTCTACATGCTGTACTCTTGAGTGTTACGCAAAGAAAGATGCTTCACGTACCACCAACTTCGAAGCGTAACAACTCCCAAAAAAAGTTCAGCACGAAAGTCTGCCTCTGGAGCTAGTTATTTTCGCCACGTTCGTTTTGTCCGCTTTCACGAGGACTATCACTCCCTGATTGGAAGTTCTCCTACCGGAGCGACTTTCGGTAATCTCACTGGGGTGTTCAATCCTCGAAAATAAGTATCCTGCTTAGGACTCGCACCTATGGGCCTCGCTGTGCTGAGCTCGAACGCATCTTAGGTTGATCCGAGGTGAAAACGAAATTCCCAGGCCGTTCATTACCACAGCGCGCCATAACGAAGTTTATTGAATATTTCAAAAGATTCTTCAAACTCGCCTCTCTCATCACCACCGATTTTTTCAATATCACTGATCCTTACGAGCGGCGCTCGCCGACCGCATCTTAGGTTGATCCGAGGTAATTACAAAATCCACTCTGATTACTCATCTAGATTAAAATTTCGCGTACGAATTTTCAACCTGATATCCTTCCTCATGACCGAGATTTCCCAAACGTATCTTTTTGCACACCACGAGCAAGGTCCAACCCAAGATACTACTTCGCATCAACATCCTTCAGACTCCCTTCATCCGGGAACATATCATTAACATATTCCACCACATCAAACTCAGGCTGTTCCAGGGGGTCCGAGTCGACCTCCGGAGATTGGGCCAATGCCGCTAGCAGCTCCGGTGGCAAATCAACGTCGCCATAGTCTTCCTCGGAATCCTCATACATGAGAAGGAAAGAAAAACTACTCGAATGATCGTTTACAAAGCCATTTCGCTTTCAACAGATCTCCAGGGGAAAATGGTAAAATTATGTAATTATCTGCTCCTAACAGATAGAGGTGGGCGACAGTACGGGTACGGTCTAGTACGGAGTACGGTACGGGTAGTACGAGTACGGCTCCGTACCCGTACTACCCGTCGCAGCGGTTCCCAAGTACCGTACTAGTACGCCGTACTTCAAGTACGGCGTAATACACGTATGCGTTACTTAATATATTTAATACGTACTAGTTCTCCGTACCCGTACTAGGTTGACAGTTTGAAACGTACCCGTACCGTACTT
>JABANP010000830.1:0-15900 GCA_013115135.1 Perkinsus olseni | reverse complement strand
TTGATGAAACAACTAACCTTGAGACTAACGCAATGAAGGTAGTTGTCACTATAGTGCATATACCTGCTACGCTAAGCCTAGCTTACTTAGTTGTAGTGCACATTATCACTAAGCTCCCCTCGAGTCCAGTTTTTCTTTTCTTTGGGCCTCGTCTTGAATAGCCACACTGTACTGAATAATAGTGCAAAGATTCCCCACAATCATCATGCATGACTGAGTCATGCATGAATCATGCAGCATGATCGGTGAGCATGCGTTTCAAGAGTTGGGCATCATTATGCATTAGCGGATAGCGATTATTTCAGCTTGCTTCCCTGCGAGCCCTCGTCTTCATTCCTCCCTTATCAACCTGTTGTCACTCCTTTTGGGGCTGTATTGAAGGCTATGTCTATTCTACTGCTCATCGCCGAGGTATTGTGTATCATACCCTTATCCTGTGGCCAAGGATGTGGGGGATGCCTCTATGGCCGCTATCAGCTCTTTCTTCACTATACGCCCTCGACTCCTCTGGTCAGCGCTATAGACTTCAACTTCACTCGCGAGAGCGACTGTATGGTCACGTTCAGCTTGCAGCATTATGACAGTTTGGAGCCGATCCGTTTATCAGCTATGTACGGTATCGTCAAGTATCCCGAGTTTTATATCGAGGACGTGGTTCTTAGTTCTGTCGATCCAATACCAGCTGCTTACAAAGCCGACTTCGAGGCCGTCAGTGTGCCGGGGTTGACCCTCAAGATTCTTGGGTTCGCCAAAAATAGCAAAGTCGTTATTATCCATTGGAAAGGGGGACAAAGTCTCTACAGGCTGTCGCATTTCGCGCCGCCAGAATATTGATCTCCTGTCTTTCTTTGAGCTGTCTCTCTGCTCAATGCTGGGAATTTGTCAACTCTTGAGTTGTGCGTGATACGTGCAGCTCTAGACCAGAAAGGCACACTTATAATCATCATAATCATCATCATGCTAATCGTGATCATAATCATCATCAGCATCATTATCATTATCATTATCATTATCATTATCATTGTTGCAACGTCCTCCGGCAAGGGTAGGTCTACCTTCTGGGGTGAGGATGGGCCTGGGTACCCTGTGAAGTAGCCAATCCTTTTTTGTGCATCGGAGGAAGTACTGTCACCCGTCCAGTGATAATGTGGCTCGGGATATCAGCCTGAGAATTCACTAAGGCAGTAGACGGGGGCCTCGATATATATCGATATTGCTCGGTATAGTTCGAACTTCAAGACAAGTTCGCTGTACCCATGCTACCTATGGAAGGGGTTTACTTACGACACCAGGCTTTCGTCGACCTTGTGTTCAAATCAAGCGGTAAATGAATTGCCATAACCAGTAAACTGCGCGAGATGTGACGCGGACGTGTGATTCCGGTACATACATCATGCAAATGGGGAGAGTCTGAGGTTATGCTACTGGCCTACCGTGGAGATGGGTTGCTTCCGTTCATGCCAGTTACGACAGTCGACTAGATAGCTGGTCAGTTCGTGTAGCCCTACTCGAACTATGCGTGGGTAACTGTACGTAAGGAACCGCAGTCGTAATGGCTGGTCAGGGAAGGTGACAAAAGAGTGCAAGGAAAGGGCAGCTTTTAAACTGACAGACGGAGCAAAAACGCGTAAGCCTGACGAACCCTACCCAGCGTCATCAGAGGCCTTCTAGAGGTAGGAGCACCGGCTCTCGGCCTGCGTGAGAGCTTGATAGAGGCAGGCGGAGCCGAGTTAGAGATTAAAGCGCAGTGATGCTCACGAGAAGCTACTCCAATGAAGCATTCATACAGACAAGGAGAATGATACGGCCTTACGAAACGCGATCGGACGACGCGGATGAATACGGCAAACCGATCGAAACGTCTCAAAGATTACGGAGCATCGAGTTGGTGATATGGACATTGGAACGCTAAACCGTGCAACTTCGTGCAAGCAGTACTTCGTCTGGCCGCGAGTCCTCGTAAGGTTCTCAGAAGCTTTTCGATGGATGGTTGTCCCAACCTCTCCGCAACGGAGCAACGGTGGACTAGTGTCGTCAGTGACTGAGCCGAAGGCGGCGAAGAGCATACCTCCTGCAGGACGGGGGATGGTGCAAGCCAACGTCAGTGAATCGACGTCACCGGCCTCGGTAAGTCGGCACGTGGCCAGTACCCTGCACGGTGATCGAGACTTGTCACCCTTGCTGGAACGCCGGGACGGGGAGGTTGATGGGTGTATCAGTGGACACCCGATGGGGAGGGACAGCTCCACCGAGGACCATATGAAGCGAATGGGGAGCGGATCGAGTGAGCTAGCACCGGACTACAGTGCTTATCGATAGGGCGAGCGGTCCTCAGGTAACATCATGGTGGCTGTGAGAACGAGAAGCCTTCTACCGTTCGAGCGGGCCCAGGGTGGAAGGGAGGTCCTCAGGGTAGGTGGACTTGTGATCTGGTGGGGTGCGAGTCAGCAGGACCGTGAAGTAGGTATTGGAGAATAAGGTGGTGGTGTTGATGGATCCTGGAACGACGGCCAGCGATGACTATCTTCGCTTGAATAAGTCGAAGGAGCGGCGGTGAGGCCAGATAGGTCCCGAGTTGATAGAAAAGGAACGGCCCGTACATAGATACGCCTTCGACCATGTTTTTGAGGCCAACTGTTCCCAGAGCCATGTTTATGAGAACACTGCCCAATTCCTCATACCCGGTGTACTCCATGGCTTCAACGCGACGGTCTTCGCATACGGGGCTACAGGGGCAGGTGCTGGGGAAGGGTTTCCCATGCCTCTGTAAGAATTGTCCTTTTCTCCTCAGGGAAGACATATACGATGCTGGGCAGCTACACCCAACCTGGGACCATGACCCTCACTCTGAGGTGGGTGGTTAACATCAAGGAACGATGAGCGACTCGTGACATGCAGGGACCTGTTCGAGCACGTCAAAGTCTTGAAGCGTCGCAACGAAAAGCACATCCAAATCAAGTGTAGCTTTCTGGAGGTGAGGACCTGAAAATTTATCGCTCCATTCTGGCATTGCATCAACCATGTGCCGCGTGCGAGATCTATCAACCTGCCAGAGCGCTTCGTCGTGCTGCATAGGTCTACAACGAGAACATTAGAGACTTACTGTCCTCCTCTAGCTCTGACTACCTCGATCTGCGAGAGGACCCAGTTAAAGGCATGAGCGTTGCCGGTATCAGTGAAGTGGGCGGGCTCGAGTCCGCGCAGGAGATCATGGACTTGCTACAACGTGGCAATCGGAATCGGACAACCGAGCCCACTTCGGCCAATGAGACTTCTTCCCGTTCACATGCTGTACTCCAAGTGGTGGTAGAACAGCGAGAGAAGGGCAGCGGACTTGTCGCCGAGGTTTTGGTGGGGAAACTGTCGATGATAGACTTGGCTGGTAGCGAACGCGCCAGTCAAACGAACAACAAGGGGCTGAGGATGATCGAAGGGGCCAACATCAATCGCTCTCTGCTGGCCTCTGGGGAACTGCATCACTGCACTGGCCGACCAAGCAGGGGGAAGCAGAGCAGCTTCGTGCCTTATAGAGACTCCAAGCTCACAAGGTTATTGAAGGACTCTCTTGGAGGCAACTGTCGTACGGTTATGATAGCCAACATATCACCATGTCACCTCAACTGTGAGGATACTCACAACACGCTTAAATACGCCAACAGAGCGAAGAAAATCAAAACTAAGGTTGGTGTCCTAGCTGGTGATGCAGTACAAGGCGTCATGGCCTTAGGTAACGAGAAACGTCCTTAATGTTAGCTTTCATATATCCAAGTACACACAAATTATCAACGAATTGAGAGCAGTGGTAGGAGAGTGTTGCTTTTGCATTTGGGGAGAGGTGAATCCTGGCAGGTGACGGACCTGAGGCAGAAACTAGCGACAAAGTCACAATCCTTCACGCCGCAGGAGCTGGTAAGCCTCTCGCCTTCGGAGGATCTCGCTGAGCTGGATTTGTCAGATGTCCCCCACCAACGATCCCGAGCGTGAAGCCTCTGAGAGGTACGCTTATTACAACTCCTCAGAGGTTGTTCGCTGCTAATAGTACGCATACCCGGCAGGTGGCGGCAGGAGTTGGTCAACAATGTGGAGGAGCGAGTTCAGCTGAAGCGCAGCCTCATCGACACAGAGATCGAAGCACAAACACAGCAGACTGCTAAGGCCGGCGTGATGCTGTCGATAAGCCGGTGGGAAGAACAGGCCGCGAGTGGCGCTGCTCCAACGGGCACCGATGAAGCTCCGAAATCTATTGGGGAACTGCAACAAGACCTGAGCCTGATAGAGGAGTCTATTTCCTCGAGCGAGAAGTGACAAGATACCGTTCTGACCAGCGCGTAGGCTCTAATCTCAGGAATCGGCACATGTTAGCGGAGCGGCTAAGAGATAACGAGGAGGTGCTACACGCACTCCAAGTGAAACTCCCCTAATACCGTAACAACCGACACTTGAAGCACCTCATGGGGTAGCTCAGTTGGTTCAGGTTCACAACGACGACGTCCGTGCATTTCTAGAGCTCATGTTCCGGAATCAAGTAGAGCAACGAGGCTGATGGGGGAGGCTGTGGCTTCCCGCTGTAGGTGCTAGAAGTGGAAGCAATGGAGTCTTACGAGCAAGCCCAGCAGATGCTGAAAGCACACGAGATGATAGTCCACCAGAAGAACTTGGAAATACAAAAGCTTAAGTTGAGCATCCGATTGATGAAGCCGGCAGCTTCCCTATCCTGTGTCCTTTGTCGATCGAAGCTTCCCCTATACATCGTGCTGTACATGAAGCGTTCGCCACATCTCTTAGCACGAAGCGCGCCGGCCGTCACATCAACAATATTCAATAGTGATCTTCAAAACTCTTCCGGATGCCAGCTGCTGCGGTCTTCTTATGTTGAAGTCCCCGGCCTCTTCCATCCGTGCTCCTCATCATGGGCTACCTATTTTGACCTTCTTTTTCAGTATCAAATCAAACTGCGCGACCAAATGTTGGAGGAGCACCGCTTGGTCCTGACCGACGAGCAACGTGGTCAAGTTGATGGAGTAAACAGCCATGCTTCGTAGGGCGGCAGCTGATTCTTATGTCACGGGCTAGCAGGTGGTGAGTTAGGTATATACCTCTGCGCACAGGCGACTTCACCAGTGCCACGGGAGACTCGGACTTGCCCCATGTGGGAAATTTAGCACCATCGGACTCTAGCGCGGCGGAGCAAGCTCGTGAACTCGGGATACCACGAGCGAGCAAAATCAAAGGAATGAAGGAACTCGTCGACGAGATCACCAAGGGCCCAATAACGTCCCGCCAGCAGGCGGAGCCTCAATCGCCCCAGTACAAGCCGCCTAGTAGAGCCAAGACCCCCACTCCGACGACTGTGAAGCTGCCACACATAGACCATCCTCCCAGCCGCTATAAACTTCTCTCACGCCAGCACAGAAAAGCCCCTCTAGCCAGCCAACGGAGGAGCAGCAGATCTTCCCTTGAGCACACTAGAAGTACCGCGCTCGACCGGTGCTGATTCGGAATCTTTGGTCAATTAGCAGAGCCCCGCGGCCTAGACTACCAAGGCAACACGAGCGTCTCTAAGGATGAACCACAAAAAGAACATAATCGCTTTGGCAAGAACAAAGCAGGTGTCTACCGCTACAGAAGCTCCGTGAGGCCTCCTCCTATTGCCTGAGCTCTCATTTCTCCCGGTCAGGTCATCAACCGAAATACCGGACTACCATCTACAGCACACGCTCACTGGCGCAAGAGGCCCATTCGCGGTGCGGTGCTGCGATAATGTCTCTCTACCAGATCGATGGTCACAGGCTCTCCCACAGCAGCTGTTGGCTCTGCGAGAGGCTCCCCGGTGGTGTACGGAGGAAAATACAAGGCTCTCCCTTCACCAATCAGGCACTCCTCGTCTAACCCTCTATCGAAGGTGAGACCTCCTGTCCTCTGAGCGGTGGGCATCCTCAGTAACCCTCCCAGATAAGGGAGCTAGCTCAAGCTTCAGTCCGAAAGGGTCGGCCATCCAACTCGCCAGAGCAGCCACCAGGGCAGCGAGGGGCTATATGACCTCATCCGCCCTCCACATGTCATGTACCGCAGTGTCCGCATGCGACAATTCTCACCTCGCATTTCGCGTATTCTGCCTCGAGTTCAAAAGCGAAGGCTTTCGACCCACTCAAGTTATAACATCATGGCCTGAACAGAGCCTATTAAAAGGCTGAACTAGTCCTCCTCAGAAATGTACGTCGGTGCTGATCTAACTAAGCCGTTCTGTCGGCGTTGGACTTTAAACTCACACACACGGCGCCGCCTGGTAGGTTATGCCTTTGAGACCACACCCATCCTTCCTTGCTTAACGGATAGAACCCAAGTCTCTGGCAGAGTCTCTGCATAGGTATGAACCACAGCTATGTCTTCCTCATTACTTCCGCGTTGTTGTTTCGTGCTCGTGCTTCGGTTCGCTCAACTTTGGAATAACACAAGCCCCCGCTAGCGGTACTGTCTAATCACAACATCAAGAGGTCATGGTTTTTATCCTGCAACACGATGTCCATACCACTCCAAACACTTCTTATCCAGGAGACTTTCCCCTTCTCCCTAAATGAAATACGGGTAGTTCACGAATAATCGTAGGTAAGCTCACTCGACTTTCTCCAGCAGCCCTTTCCAACACCGTGCAAGCTTCCTCCCACCTCCCCTGTTGAGCTAGGCTTCTGGCGAGCAGCTCAGCCACTCTAGCCGATTCCGCGACACCCTTAACACCGCAGCGTCGATAACGTCGGATGAGCGTCTCCGCCTGAAGAACCGAGATTGAACGCGACTCGTCAAGCCGTCGGCTTGCATTCACCTGCTTTGCGAATTCGCCGTGAACTAATAGGGCTTCGGCGAGATCAATAAGAGTGTCCAAACACTGCACCTGCAGCGGCCGCTGACCATCTGCGCGGCCAATTGCTCTAACCTCCTTGGAGAGGAACTCTATCGCAGACGCTCGGTCCCGCAAGTCTCCTCCCATACCCGAGGTCCTCATGAATGCTCGCATCGCCTGAGGGCCAACCTAGTGTACAGCGAATGGCGGCTTCTCACCTTAGCTGCCCCGGTAGCGTCCCCACTCCTCAGCGACTCAGCGCATAGATCAGCCCATATGGCAGACCGGTACGGATCGAGGGAGTTGGCGGTGGTGAGGAGCTTCAGTGACGGATTGCATCCTAAGCCTATAGCATAGAGCGGCGCCTGGATTTCGCCTTTACGCTTTCGCTCCACCAGGGCTAGGCCAACCCACGCGAGGGAACTTTGCTGCAGCCGGAGGCTCCTCTTGAACGCCTCCGAGGCCTTTGCGAGATCGCCCATCTCGCTGTATAGGGTACCTTGAGCGAAGCGATGAGGAACACAAAGACAACAACAAGACGGCCTCACCCATCCTGAGGTACACAATTGGGTCCTTTGGAGGAGTTGTGAAAGTTTTGGTAGCTGTCTCGAAGGCAGACAGAGCCTCCGATTTCTTCGATAGTTTGAAGCAACACTCCCCAAGGTAGAGCCATGCCGTCTGATTTCTGTCGTGCCCCTACCGCGTGACGGAGCCGCGCAGCGTTCCTTACCTCACACCACTTACCACGCCCGGCTGACCGTCTCTGAGAATCCGCTGTTTTATGGTATCAGCAGCCAGCTGGTAGTTGCCTACGTGACGAGATCGAGATGGGCTGAGGAGTGCCCCCTCAAGGCAGACCTGTGAGCATTGCCGCTTGCACCCTCAGAATATTGAGGCGATTGCTCCTCTTGTGTCGCGTCCGCTACGCCGAGCAGACCTGAAAACCTACTGCCTCTGCGCTATGATGGTTATACCGACCTCCATCTATGAGATCCAAGATGGACTGGGCAGTATCCCCGAGGCCTAGGGCGATGAGGTCCTCGAGGAGCTCGAGTACGGGGAGGTCTCCAATGGGGACTGCTGGCAGCTTCTCCTCGATTGGCATACCGTCGACGTCACCTGAGTCCCCTGATAGAACCCTCACGCAAACTAGGGGCACCTCACAGCGAGGCTCGCCATTCCCCTGCTCAGCATCATCACTCTCGTCAGCCGGTTCTGCAGGGACATTATCGACAAAGAGCTGCTCTATCGGTCGCTCCTACCTTCAATGAAACCCCTTCCAGGTCCTGCGCTGCTCGAAGCGCTCCGATTGCTCCCCATGGCCAACTTGATGTACCTGAGGAGGAGGGGATCGTGCCGATCTCCCAAGCCGTGGCTCACTTGTCCCTCAGGCGAGTCTCCTTTATCTCGTGTAAAACTGATGCCAGCAGAAGATACGTGTCTTCACATCCATGCAGCTCGTCGAGCCTCAGTATGTACCTCCCGATCGAGCGGTGCGACGGAGCTCTGACGGAGAGGGGACCCACGAGAAGACTCGCAGTGCCGCCTCAATCTCCCCTTGCTCTGCCAAGAGGATCGCCAGAGCCTTCAAGGCGGCCGTCGGTACCTGCCGTGTGATCAGCCCGGACTATGAACAACCAACGATCCTACCTGACGATGCTGAGTTGGATCGGTCGGTGCATCCGTCAGAGTGCCGGTGATGCCACACAGAGCCAGGCAACGCTGGAGGGCCGCGATGGACTTAATTTTGGTTACAGTCTGGTCATTCTCGGGGCCTCCGTAGACGGAGGACACCCGACACATCAATCGAGCGTACCTCGCAGTGATGAGCTTGCTACTACCACTCAGGCTCTTGAACATGGGCTCACTCAAACCAAAGCTGTGGAGAGTCCGCCTCAACAGCGAGCCAGCCTTTTCTCGAAAAACAGTATCGCCCTATCGGGCCAGCCGCTGGCCTCAGCCTCGAAGGACAGTCGAGCGTAGCGTGCTGCTAAGGCCTGCCAGAACATTCCCTCTTCGAACAATTGAACGCTAGGGAAGAACACGAACGTTCATGTTACTTTCTCCCTTTCCTCGGGTCCAGCGACGCCCTGAGCCCTCCTAAATCGGGATTAGTTCACCCTGGGTACCACTCCTTCCCCTCCTCACTCTCCTCGCCAGTGTTTCTCATCGCGGCTGAGCGATCGCCCCGCCACAGCGGCTTCGATGGCCCTGTCGACTAGTTCCATGGTCTCAGCAAACAAGTCGCTGTAGCTCCGGTAGCCGGCCCATCTGCCAGCCGTCCGAGTCTGAACACCCTCCTCGAAGGCTTCTGCTAACTTCACTTTATCTCATTACATCGTAGGCCCTGTTCCTTCGGCGGGCGCGTGCAACGTCCGAGACGACAGAGCGAACATCATCGACGAGCGCTTCAACCGCGCCATTGCCTTCGAGCTCTGAGCGAGCTATGGGGGATCATTCTCTCCACCCGGATGATACCTGGACAGTCCAGCGCATCCTGTAGGCCCTCGGTCCTCATTGAGGACCTCTTGGTCAGCGCTGGTAACACATGAACCGCAATGGACCGGACGATCTAAGGTGACCGTCACCGAACTGCAAAGGAGGGCTCGGACCTTCTCTATGCATCGCTCCTCCAAGCTTGTTTCTCGATGCTCCTCAACAATCTCCGGTATAATATCCTCCTGAAAGGTTGCGGCAGTGACGACCAGTCAAGCTGCAGGAGAGGGTATTGACCACGACTGAAGGCGAACTTACCAACGGGCCCTCACTCGGCATGGCTGAGTGGAGTATCTGGGCAGCCCGTATCGCGGCATCCTCCGCCATTCTGACTCACCGTCGTATCCAAGGCTGCCACGGGGCGGTCAACAGCCAGACTGTAGCGAACGTACGTCCTCGAGTTCTCGTACGTTGCCAGGCCTTCCCCTTTCTGAACGGATCAATTACTGCAAGACTTTTCACCACGCCACAGACCGCGTCATTGCTGTCGCATAGGTCTTCCGGCTCGGCCGTTACGACAGCAGCCACGCCCCTGAATGCAGCCCGTACTGCTTCACAAGGCGGCTTCTTCCACTGTAATTTCTTACTCGATCTGACGTAGCCGACGCTAACTTCCCGAGAGGGACACGAGCCTTGCCGCGGTACCGCTTCGCCAGATTCTTCAAATCATCACTGCCACCCCCAGCCCCTCCATCCTTCTGAAAGTCGGCTTCTCCACAACGCATAGCCGAACCCAACCGACCTTGCCGCCTTTCTTATTTGTGCTTTCCGGTGTAGCCTCCGGCACGCTGATGTCTATGTACAGCCACTGGTCCTCCGAACTCATGTGAGGAGGAGGAGGAGCCGCAGTGCAGCGCGCGAACGGTTCGGAGGAAGTGTCGACCCTGAGATGATGAGATCGGGGTCAGAAACACTTCTTACTTCTACGACGAACAACGGAGTTGACAGAAGAGCCGTCCTCCTCCTCACTTTGTAGGCCTCTACGGTATGAGGCCCCCACTTGATGAGAGGGCCGAGCTGCGGGGTCTCGGAGTCCTCCACTCCCTCCCCGAGGTACAGTAAAATGTTATCGACCGTACCGAACCTAGGGCAAGCTTTTCCCCAACTGCAGCCATCAACATAAGATACCTCTTGAGAGCCCATGTTCGGAGATGCTCGACAAGACCGCAGACTCCAGCGACGTCTAGCTGCGCCATGAATCGGACTAGTCTCATCATCCACCGTACCCGAACGATTGAGGGCAAGGAAGTTGAAAACATGCCTACAGAGACCGACGCTGCAGTAGCTGGAAAAAAGGGCGGAGCGTACCCCGCGGTGATGCCGCTGTTGACGCGGTTGAAGGTGTCCTCAGCCATCAGCAGCCTCTCAACCTCTTCACGGGTCATGGCTCCTACATACCGGATTTCGAGCCATCCATGCACTGCAGCCTACCTCCGCCCGCCCTACTGGAGCTACTTAGCATCTCAGCAGCAGTCTTGAGTTGAAGTAAGGTCTCGAACACCTACAGCACGGTGCAGAGGATCGTGATGATGAATTCACCCGATGCGTGGTGTCCAGTGGTCTCCAACAGGCCGCCTACCTCTGAGTTTTCCCAGTACCATGATATCCGCTGCGGATACGTAGCCATCACCGTCAGAATCGAGCCAATGGAAGGTCAGGTCGATATCCTCTCCGCTGAGATCGTCCTCCTCCGAGAGAGCAGCTTTCATGTAGTCAGCGAAACTAGCATGAGGAGGAGCAAGTGAACTCAGACGGTTTCCCGGTAACCTACACCTACCCGTGTACGTCGACGCCCTTCTCGGAGCCCATGGCCTCGTAAGCATCAGCGATGCTGCCGCTAGAGGCAATGCAGGCCTTGCGCAGCATCCCGAGATTCTTCATCATCTCGACACGCCTGAAAGTTCCTCAGTAAAGAGCGAGCTTAGAACTCAGTAAACTGGTAACGAGTGGCTCCGCTAGGAGATGATTTACATATTGGTAGCACCTGTAGATATAGAGGGCTGTTAGGTGATGTGCGTGCAACCCTCCCTCGGATACGCCCAAGAGGCCGAAGACACCCTTGGCTGTTATATGACCATCCTCTTCATCGACTGCATCTGCTCAGGACATGTACGTGAATCAACCGGCCCTCTACGTAATTAACCCGATCCCTCCACTGGCTGCGGAGCCTCTTCCTCCCCTGCTCCCTCAGACACTTGTTGAAGCCACTTCGCGAGCTGAGGGGATAGCCTCTCCTAGCCTTGAGAACCGGCCTACCGACCTCTTCCTGCGTGATCATCTTGGGTGCTTCTGTCGAAGGCCTCCTGCCTGTCACCCCGGCCAGTGCATCCTCAGGACCTCCAAATGCCTAGAAGCAGGCGATTTATTCACAGCATCGACGGAGTGACGGACCCCCTGAAGCAGCCCAGCCACTCTAGCTGCCTCCTTGATGTCCTCTGAACGGTCCACTACCGATAGCCTCTCGCCGAACTTGAACCAAAAAATGGTGACAAATTCTTAGAGCGGGCGTATTGTGATCCTTACGCTGGCCTTGGTGATACAGCTTTGGCGTCCGTCAGCGAGAGCTTCGTACAGTGCTCTGACTGCACTCGGGCCAACAGGATAACCGAGAGCTCTGAGAGAGAGGCAAATCGATCGTAGGAGAGCACTTGAGATGACAGGCAGGGGTAATCGAAGGGCCGACCTACTGCGACCGCGAAGGCGCGGTGATAGTTTTATGCTACCTCCCCAGCTGCAACAACTTACTCAATCTTCCTCCGGAACTCCTCGGCCTCCACGCGAATCTCCGTCGGTGTATCCTACCACTGTCAATGACGAGGACCGGCGAGAGCCACCAACGCGGGCTTACTTTGTCGCTGCCATCACCTTCGCCACCTTCGACCGCCTCATGGTCATCGTCGGCAGCGGTTGCTGGCGGTGAAGCCCACCTATGGAGCCTCCCCTCACTCAGCTGCATATCACCAAGAGTGATCTGCACAGTAGAGCATTCGGGCACTCGGTGAGGGTAGCCCGGTACAGTGTATTGTAGAGGGTGAGAGTCATCCAGGAAGCAGGCCGCCGCCGCCGCCTCCTCACCAACGACTTCATCCTTGTCATGGCCAGCAGCGTCCAGAAGAGGCTGCGGTAGGTTGTACCTGACCAGCAGCTTGAGCTGTCGGGACGGGCAAGGATTCATCGAGAGTGCGAGGGGACGTCTGAGCGGAGAGGATACCGACATGCCGTGAACTTGGAGGGTGAGGACGCGCCAGTCACTCGGAAAGTCCTCAACATTGCCTGACGAGGACAGGCATGAAGTTAGCATTTGATATGCCCTTGACGGGCAGACGAGTGCAAAGAGTAGACCTTTCTCACCGATCAGGCTGTCTGAGGATATCTTCACGAGAGCGTCCACAGTCGGAGCTTGCTCGGCTCCCCAGCTCTGTTGAACCACCCGATGGATCTAAAGTTGGTAAGATGAAGATACACAGTGAGGAGATCGGACGCCCCTCCTCACGGCCACTCGGACCAGCGACACATCAGCGAGGTCGTTACATCTCCGGTACTGCAGAGATTAGACGCCCCACTAACCCTTCGGGAACCACATAGCTCTACCGCTCTCTACACCTACCCTGGTCTGTTTCCTCTTCCTGGGGCTCCCCAGAGCCTTCTGTGACTGCGGCGTATTCAGCAGCGAGGGTGAGTCTGAGGGACTGGGAAAATTACACAGACCAGTACGCGATGAAACCTACGGATAGAGGCCCTCTATGGCTGTAGTTTGATGCAGAAGGCTGCGTAGAGGGACGCGCCCGCTTGCTATGACAGCTCCGTCCCGATCTTCGTCTAGAAGCCGCAGCTCCAGTGAGCCCAGACAGATCTGAGATCAACTACTGCGATAGCATCTTCGAGCGAACTTAATAAACCACCTTAGTCTGAATGGTTTCGTCTCTCCTGATGTCAACTACCCATGTCGTAGTCGGCTCGTCATCACCAGTATCCGGTTTCTCAAAGATCCATCCAGACTGAGATAACCAAAAGTCTCTCTCGAGTGAGAGTCTACGCCGCCGTTAGCGCAAGGCTGACCATACCGGGACCGTACCAGCCTCAGTGGATTTCCTTCATTCGGTGGATCTCCTAATGCCTTAGAACGGGCTGTGAGGGGCTCCTGTGAGATAGAGGAGAGGTCGAGCTCTAGAGAGGCATTGTACGGCGCCGTCAACCCTTCGATGTACTCCTGAGTGCAAACACAGGCTGCTCGCGAACCTCGGGGATAGAAAATTCCGCCGGGCATGGGGAAAGCACAGGAGCTGGTCGACGGTGACCATAACAGACTAAGTTGGCGCTGGTGTCTTTCAGAGGCAATACCACGGAGGAGCATGCGAGAAAATTTAGCGTCATACCACGGAAGCTGACAGGCTCAGGGCCGGTTGATGATGATCACTCGAAGCATCGTCCGACTGAATTTCGGCGGCGGCTGGCATGTGGCAGTCGAACGGGAATCCTGCGGGCACATCTTCCAGGGGGTATTGACGGTGGTTTTTCACTACTAAGAAGGAATTGCGAGAGGGAAAGGCAAAGATTGTGAAGGAATTAGAAAAAGCGCTCCTTCGCACAATGACGAGATGGGTCGACGGCGTCTGCAGCAAGTGAGCGGTATGTAGTGAATTGAGGAGCAGGTGCAAGGCGGTATTGAAGTTTCACCGGCGGCCGACAGGTTGCATAGGTAGATGCTGAGACGCCTGCTTCCCATGCCGACTGAGTAGAGGTTCGCTTCCACAGTGGTACAAGGAATGTAACGAGATTCTAGACATCAAAGAAAAGCTCGTGTCCCTCAACCCTTCGATGCGACGTGGGAGCTCCCATGTCAGTTGTGTTGAGTATAAATGGGCGGCTGCATGGCAGATGGGGACGGACTAAACCATCTATTCTACAGCATCCCCAATAGAATTTGCCGCGGCAACAGAACTCGTGAAATCATCCTTCCCTGCTCCCGAGGGACGGCGGAGGTGTCCCGTACCGTTACAGCATCTTCTCGATTAGAAAACATTCAACGCAAACGATGAGTAGTATACATCAACATCACACACCTCTTGGACAGCATGACCTCATCCAGCCAGCAGAAGCAGAAGCAGCGCAACAACTGTGCAAGCAGCAGCAGCCTGCCACATGGTAACTTTCATCGGCCCAGAATATAAGTAATGACTTTCTTCGGTTTCATACCGCTCTTCTCAGCAGTCTGTATAACATTGTTCGAAACATTGCGTTGCTCATCGCAGAGAAGCCCAAACGTGCGATGCTTCAACTTGATGACATTCAGCGTGGTGGCACGGAGCTTCTTCTCAATAATGTGTATAGCGGCCAGCTTATGGATTCCCAACTTATCTATCAAAGCACTCTGGGGAACGTAAGCCCCACCACCACTTTTATGATCGTAGCTATCCTTCACGGCGTCAGCAGCCGATGCTAAGCTTCTCAGCTGGGAAATGTTCAGATCATTCACTCTGGACCGGAGCGGGTCCAGGCCAGTGACTGTATGACGCGCTCTGAACTCCCACATCACTGCCTGTGGTTCTTTTATCTCACATTTGTAAACACGGTTTTTGTCGGGGAAAATGCCGAAGTATTTCCTACTGAAATCAAGGAGAACAGAATCAGATGGCACTCGGAGCACTCACGAGAGACGCAGGCTTATTAGGTGTTGGTGAATGCAACTTAATCATCGCCATCCTTCGGTCAAGCAACCGACACCGTGTTCACCCAGCCGCTTTGCAGCAATTTTATCTCCAACTTTCTCCACGTGTCTCGACCGGTTTCATCATTGCTGTACTCGCAATGAAGAGCGTTGTCCTCCTGACCTATCGCGGTTAACTCCAGCGGGGGGTAGCCCTAAGAGTAAGAGGCTTAGAGGGCAGAATAAGGTGGTGGAAGACACACACTGATGGAAGCAAATGCTGTGGTGGAAGACACACACTGATGGAAGCAAATGCTGCCTCCTTTCAGCTATCGACAGCAGTCGAACAAAACGCTCTTACGTTATTATTTTGCTCGAAGGAGCTCGCTGCACCGATTCCGGCCTTGCAGAGAGGTAAGCTGGAGAGGAGCCCTACAGCAGTAGCAGTACTCACGATGACTTGTTTGCTTGACATACTAAGGATATCACTGAGTCGCACTAGAAGCAGACCACTGTCCAGCAAACTTGAACGCTCTCAACACTAGAAGCTGCAATCCGAAGAACTTCCGGAGCGACACTTTCAAAAAAGTTCGACTCCTGAGGCACGAAGGCACCACCCTGTATACGGCCCTTGATTCCCATTGAACACAAGGCGTGGGCCTCAACACACAACTACAGCATCACATGCGTTCTTGGTATGACGTTGAAGGTAAAACAGCTGTAACTGGCAACGACACTTGCCTATCTACCAATGGCAATAGTCGTGAAGTTCTCAGGCCCTCTTCCCCTGGCCCTCAGCAACTTTGATGGCACCTTCCAGCGAGTTTGCGATACTCATTGCAGAGAACTCCGAGTACGATAGCTTTGCTTGATCAACCCCATAGCCGTCGAGGCAGATACCGAAACTCTCAGCCACGCC